>ML799394.1:263699-291301 GCA_009831015.1 Picea engelmannii
AAATTATGCCCCCAATGTTGAGTAAAACCACAATTAATGAAGTAATTTAAAATTTGATAGCAATCAACTTACGAAATAATGACAAAAATAGCAATAGGAAGATTTGCATCCATAAAGTTTTAAAGCCAATAGAATGCTTATCATTGGAGATCATAACTTTTTTATAATAAAAATTTGTAGTGTAGAAGAGTCTATTCAAAAAGACTAATTAGTACAATGGAAAATAATATTTAATTATATGTAATTTGTTTTTTGAAAAAATAAAATTAGTTGGAATGAATATGTATAATGAACTATCTATGCAATTATAGTTTCAATTTTACGATTATAGTGTCAACCATATTTAACTTTGTAATTTATAAAAATAAACATGATGATGATAACCATCTTATAACAAACATAAACAACATCTAAAATACACGTTTATATTCGCTAGCTAACATCATCTAATTATATATACCTCTAGCACATATAAACGTAATTAATTAGCTAGCACACATATCTATTAATTTAACAGGGCATCGTCATTCTGAAAACATCTAACAAAAGACAAGCATTTTCTAACATCATCATCACACACATCTAACAAGCATCATTTAACATACACATCTATCAAGCACATTTAACATTAAACATATCTAACATGACCTAACAATATACACATCAACATATAAATTAAGTACATCATCAACATGATCAATAGAAAAAAAAAACACCNTATATATATATATATATATATATCATGGACAATTCAAATAACTACTATAACATATCTGGTCCAATTGGTGGGAAAAACTGCATATCTACAATAGTAGTGGAGGCCTGGTCTATAGTGGAAGATGATGGATGATGAATAGGTCGTGCCTTCTCATTTAGGTGAGGTGAACGAGGAGAATGAGGAATAGGTCTGGCATCCTCATCTAGGTGAGGTGAAAGAGGAGGAGGAGGAATATGTGTTGCCTCCTTGTGATATGGGTGAGGTGAACTAGGAGGAGGAGGAGGAGGAATATGTGTTGCCTCCTCATGATTTGGGTGAGGTGGAGGATGTGGAGAAGAATGATCATGGCCACCCTCATCAATCGATGGGGTATTGGACGAACGGGTCGTACCGGAAGAAGAGTTGTGCCTATCATCGAGATCCCTCCTCGTTGTTAGTAGCATGGCAACTTCAACAATATGATGCATAAGAGGCATCATATCACATGACATCTCCCTCCAACGCTCCAAGAGTGTAGGATCCACCCTGATGTCTCGCGTCATGGTAGTTCGGACTCCCACCTCAGTCAAAAGTGCAGAGAGTCGGTTGCCTAACTCCAACCTGAATCTAGTATTGGGCCTACGACGCATGTTGTCAGGTATCTGCACCTGAGGACCTTGACCCGTCGCGGCCTCATGCATCATCTCCTCCTCATCATATGTGGGGGGAGGAGGAACGTCCCAATGAAAGTGACAATATTTGCAAAATATATAGTACAGAACAATATTTACATAGTTAATTCATTAAACAATTTAATAAAACAAGTTAAAGAATGTGTTAGAATTTATTTTTTTCTAATTAAGTAAGATAATAAAATTAAACTAGATTAAATTAAACAAAACAAAAATATTACCTCTATCATCTGGTGGCTCATCTGTTGTGAAGAGGATGTTTGGACATCCTCTCCAATTCAAACTCGCGTAAGGACATGGCACCATGATGAACATGTGATCCACCTCACTGGGTAGTAGCCCCAATGCGTCTATGGAAATCTTGGTTGGAAACTCCAGCTGGGCCCTCTTGGGCATCATCTTCCCCCACATGCGCATCTGTACCTCAATCCTCGGCCTAGCAGGTTGACGAACAAAAATAGGCCTCGTCTTCGGAAACCTCTCAAAAGATAAACAAAACAACTGTGAAGCAAAAGGGAAGTTCGACTTCCCACGTGTCATAGCACGACATCTATCTAGAGCTATACAAAATTGCTGCAAAAAATGGCAGACCATCTAATACATCGTGGCCTCTATACCAAAGAATCAACATAATACAAAAGAGGACAATTAATGCATTACCCATCACCAATAAAGTGTGTTATGGTTGTCACTAATAGTGAGAGGCACCTAACCTCCTCTGCACCGAAATAAGTGATTCGTAGTTGTCCACCAGACACCTGAAAATCAGCTAGGGAATGTACATCAACCCCAATATATCGTTGAGAGTACATGAATTGAATCTTTGTTACGACACCTACTGGGACATCTGGGAATTGGGGAAAATCCTCTCCTCTCCTAGATAGTCTAGTGATAAAATAAATATCCTCCTAAGTGGGATGGTACCATTGATCAGGACCCACACAGAAATCTTATCGATGGACACCCCATCGATGAATCAAGTGTATCAACAAGCCAGAGTGCCCCTTCAAGGATGTAGCCTCCTCATAGTACTTAAGGAGGCCTACACTCCTCAAGAGAACATGAGTCGTTGCAGTAATAGGGCGAGGGTACAAATCCCTCTCCCTCTCCCTTGCCTCCCATTCTCATAAAACATTGTACATATCCACCCTCCACTCCTATTGTTGTTGCTCTCTCCGCTCACATCTATGCATGATTAATATACAAAATACATCAGCCTAACTCATACATAAAACATAAAAAAAAAACTATTGAATGGTAAATTTATCTATAAATACGAAAAAATAACTTCCTTCAAAAAAATAAGTTAAATGCATTACTGGTGCGCCCAAAAAATAGTCACGCACCATAGGTGGTGCGTATATATTGCAAGAATCGTCCATGGTGTGTCCGTGTAAAGTAACGCACCGAACAAAATATGTTCCACTATGTTATGCGGTGCGTTGTAAAACAATACCGCACTGGGGCGCTACACTACAACACATATGCACCGGTGCATTACATTTATCCTACACACCGCTTAAACCAAAAAACAAATTAAAATCTTAACGCACGTAAAAAAATATAGAAATTAGTAAAAACGCAGTGCATATACGTTCACTGTAATGTTCCCAAGACAATTTTTTTGCTTGGAACATTAACTGACCACTGATTATCTTGTGTTTGTGTGTTTGTTTGCGGGTTGTCTTCTTAAGTTCGGCCTTAGTTTTATATTCAGTTATCAAGCATAGATCTGAAGATTTAATCAATGAAAATACAAGATATGAACATTACACAAGATATGGAACCAAACATCATAGATTTGACCTTTATTAATATGATAAGCAAGAACCTGATACAAAGAGGATGCAGATCTGGAATAACATCAGATAGCTCCAGAAGATAAGATATGAGCTGCTACAAAATTCTCCCGACAAGAAGATACAAGCCTCCGAAGGCTGAATACAAAATGAAGGTCAATATAGAAGAACCAGGGTGTAGTCCAACCCCCCCTGGCTGATGGCACATCCTCTTGAGAAGCTTAGAAGACCCAAAGTTTCGGCCTAGCTGAAGGAAACCTCCAAATAGCATCAAACTCCACAAAATGATAGATCGAGGAAAGTAGAAGCCCTCCCTGAAGTCTCAAGTCAAGATTCCAAGATCTACCCCTCCAAACTACTGAATCCTCAATCAAAACTACGACCTCCTGAATACTCTTAGCTCAATATGTAGGCCTTGATGAAGGAGGCCTTCAAATACCTTGAAACTCCCTAGAAACATAGATCGGTTCGTTGCAAGCCACTAGGTGAAGTCTCAGGGTCAGATCTGAAGCATAACCCCTCCGAAATGAGTAGATTTGAATCACAGTAGTGCCCTCCTTCTCTCCAAAATGTGCCAAAGCTCTAGATAATTATCTCAAGAGTAACCCTCTCAAAATACATTAGATTTGATGATCAAGGCCCTGCAAGAAATACCCAGGTGCTAGAATGTCCAAAAGCTTTGTCAATCACCTGGATCGAACTTATCTCCAAAAAAAGATGCACCCCCCTTGTTGGAAACCCTCAAGGGTACAGCCTGCTGCTCTCCTGGATGAGTGATGGTACCTGTGAATGATGTAGAATGGTGTGGGTGGAGTATTACATCCCCGAGACCAATCTTGGAACAATATGGGTGGAATCTTTCACCACCAAGTTGTTCTCTAGGGTTTGTATTCTCAAAACCCTCAAAACTGTGTGCTCAAGAGCCCAATAGCAAAATGCATAATAATCCAAGATGAATGAGAAGTGTGCCCTAGGATTTCCTTTATACCTCTTTATATTCTTCTGTTGAGTTAAGTTAACCCTTAGTTTCAGCTCCTAACTCAACCTCAAGCGCTCTAATCCTCTAGTGAGTTACTTTTTACCTTTTCAAGTCAACTTCAAATTATAACATTGGGTTTAGCTCACTTTTCCCCATGTTGTATGAGACTATAGTCTAGTGGGGATGACTAGACTACTGAGTCTCTCCAAACCTCTTCATCAAGAGGTGGGGGACATTACAGTCTCCCCTGCTAGAAATTGCTTGTCCACAAGCAATTATGAGCATGTCTCCTGTATCACCTGTTCATTCTCCCACGTAGCATCCTCAATAGGCAGATACTTCCACTTGACTAAGCATTCTTTGATGCCTTCTCCTCCAGATTTTCTTCTCCCAAACCTCCAGTATTTCCTCTGGCATGAGTGCCAATTGTCCCTCTTCATCCAAGGGTGGCAGTACCTCAAGTGGTGTGATGTGTTGGCCAATGGCCCTCTTCAAGCATGACACATGGAAGACATTGTGAATCATGTTTCCCTGTGGAAGCTCAAGTTCATAAGCCACATCCCTTACCTTCCTGTTGATCCTGTAGGCTAAAACAAATTGGGGTTGGAGCTTTTTTGCTCCACTTCTTTCGATAGAAGCCTGTCAGTACGGTTGGAGCCTTAAGTAGACCAAGTCACTAACCTCAAATGTACGCTCTACTCTGTGTTCGTCTGCCTGGACCTTTTGTTGATTCTGTGCCCTTTGCAGATGATATTTCAATTCCCTGAGTATGCCCTGACTCTGTTGCACCCAATCCTGCACCATAGGAGCTCTCCTATCACTGAAGGCAATCTCTACAAAGCAGAGAGGGTCATAACTGTACAGGGCCCCGAAAGGAGTCATACCGATGGGCATATGATGAGTGGTATTGCAACATTATTCACCCAGGTGTAGCCACCTAACCCATGCCTTCTGTTGTCCTTCTACATAATTTCTGAGGTAGCCTTCCACCCACTTGTTGACTATTTCGGTTTTCCCATCAGTCTGAGGATGGTAGCTGGTGCTAGGGGTCAAAGCCGTACCAACCAACCTGAATAACTCCTGCCAAAAGGTGCTCATAAATCGGCTATCCCTGTCGCTGACAATAGTCTTGGGCAACCGTGTAGCCTGAAGATCTCCCTGAAGAACAAATCCACAACCTGTGTTGTGTTGAAGTCTGTGGCAATGGAGAAGAAGTGTGCAAATTTGGATAACTTGTCCACCACCACGAAAATACAGTCTTTCCCTTGTTCCCTTGGAAATCCTGTGATGAAGTCCATGGAAATGCTTTCCCATTTGTGCTCTGGAATGGGTAAAGGTTGTAACAGTCTTGTTGGATGGGTATGCTCATCCTTGTTTTCCTAGCAAGTAGTGGATTCTTTGATGTGGTGCACTACATCTTCTTTGAGACACTTCCATGAAAACCTTTCCCGTGCCTGCCTATAAGTTTTGACAATGCCTTGGTGCCTTTCCATCGGTGAATCATGACATGCCTATAGTATCTTGGTTTTGAAGGCTGACTCGGGAACCAAGAAAATTCGGCCCTTGTAGTAGACGATGTCATCTATGACTCTAAATTTTTCATCCTATATCTTCCCATCCATCAACTAACAAGCGAACTGGTTTTTGGAGTATTCCACTAGGAGGTGGGCCTTCCAGACAACTGAGATATCTATCATAGCATAAACTGATGGCCTTCTAGACAATGCATCTGCCACTACATTATTTTTCCCCTTGACAAATTCAATGTCAAAATCATAGGCCTGTATCTTGCTGACCCACTTCTGCTATCTCTCTATCAAGTCCTTCTGTCCCAAGAAATACTTAAGGCTATTCTGATTTGATCTCACTACAAACCTTGTGCCTACCAAGTATTGTCTGAATTTGGCCAAGGCGTGCATGATGGCCAACATTTCTTTATCATAGATGGTGTAAAGAATCTCAGGGCCCCTCAAATTTCGGCTCTCATTGGCAAGGGGGTGCCTATTCTGCATCAGTATGGCTCCAATGCCCTCTCCAGATGCATCGCACTCCAATATGAAATGTTGGTCAAAATCTGGCAAGGCTAAAATTGGGCATGTGCTCATTACCTTTTTCACCTTATCAAATGTATATTGTGCCTCTTCACTCCATATGAAAGCCCCTTTCTTGGTCAAATCGGTCAAGGGTGCACAAAGTTGTGAGAACCCCTTGACGAACCTCCTGTAATAACTGCAAATGCCAAGAAACCCCCTCAACTCCATAAGAGTCTTAGGTGTGGACCAGTCAAGTATCGCTTGTATCTTCTCTTGGTGTACATGTACCCCCTTCACTCCAATGATGTGCCCCAAGTAGAGGACCTGTGTCATTCCAAATTCACATTTGGATTCCTTGGCATAGAAGGATTGGTCCTCCATGATGGTTAAAATCTATTCCATATGTTGAAGATGTTCCTACCACATCTTACTATAGATCAACAAGTCATCAAAAAATACAAGAAGATGATTCCTCAATTGCTTGTTGAAGACGTGATTCATGCATGACTGAAATGTGGCTGGAGCATTGGTTAATCCAAATGGCATCACTAGAAATTCATAGTGGTCATAGTGACACTTGAAGGCAGTTTTGGGGATGTCTTGCTCCCTCATTTTGATTTGATGGTAGCTAGAGCGCAAGTCAATTTTGGCGAAGTAAATAGTCCCATGGAGCTCATCCAATGGCTCATCAATCCTCAGAATGGGATACATGTTATTAATAATCTTCTTATTTAATGCCCTGAAATCAATGCACATGTGCATGGTTCCATCCTTCTTCTTGACTAGTACCACTGAAGATGCAAAAGGACTAGAAATTGGTCTAATGTGACCCATTTCTAACAGTTCTTTAATGGCATTCTCTATCTCGTATTTGTACTTCTTTAGGTGTCTATAGGGGGTGATGATGACTGGTTTCACTCCCTCTTCCAACTCTATGATATGCTCAAACCCCCTATCTGGTGGCACTCCAGGTGGAATGGGTCCAAACACCTTGCTATGTTTGTCAATGATCCTTTGAATCTCTGGTGCATAGTGAACCTTTCCTTTCTTGTCCACAAGTGTCAAAATCTTACACTCAATAGCATATACAATCTCTTCTCTTCTGAAAATGGCCTCCATACGCTTTGATGTAACTACTCAGATTATGTTTACAGACATGCCCCTGAGAACTACCTTTCTCCCACTCTCCTCTGTGAAAGACATCTCCATAGTCTTGTAGTTGGTGGTGATTGGCCCCAATGTACTAAGCCACTAGACTCCAAGGATGATGTTTGTGTCAGGGAGGTCCATCACATAGAAATCCTGTGCTAAGTCATGTCTACCTAGTGTAAGCTTCATTCTCGGAATATACCTGTTATAGGGCATGGTGCTTCCTCCTGCCACCTCCACCTTGAATCCTTCAAATTCAACTGTGGGTATGTACCTCCTTTGTAGTAGTGTTGAGTCAATGAAGTTGTGTGAAGCACCCCCGTCAATGAGAACCGAAACCCTTTTCCCTGCAATACGCCTCTCAACTTGAAGGTGCTATAATTGGGTACCCCATTGATGGATGCTAATGTAGCGTTCTCCTCTATTGCATTGTCGTGACCTGTAGCCTCCTCTTTTGCAGTTTCGGTGGTGTCTGCATCTATGTTCTGAATGTGGCCGAAATCCTCATCCTCCTCATTCTCAGATTTCACCTCAATGTAATGAGCCTTGCCACGGCCCATACACTTGTGGGATGGATCCCAAGACTCTTTGCATGTAAAGCGAAGTTGCTTTCTTCTTAGTTCCCTCCTTGTGTTCTCATCCATCCTTCCTCTTCCCCTGTCAAACCCGCTTGGGTCTCTTCCTCCTGGATTCATTGGATGTCTTTGGTCCCTTCCTCCAGTGTTTAGAGGTGGTCTATGCACAAACTTAAGTTTTGTTGCGGGGCTTAGATCTCTCGTCCTCCATATAGCATCTTGCAAGTTGGTAGGCTTGAAAGCCTTCACCCAACCCTTTAAGGGTTCCATCAAACCCTCTGTGAAGAGCATCATAAGCCTTGATTGTGACACATCATGTACCATGACTGCTAACCTCTGAAACTCCTCAATATACACCTTCGGTGATCTTGTCTGTCTAAGTTGTGTGAGTTCCCTGAAATGGAGTTCTGGATACCCCTGGTCAAACCTGTCAGTGAGCCTCTGTGTAAACTCTATGTATTCCACTATCTGATTGTGGCCAAGTGTAGATAACCCATGGTACCACCATGAGATTTTCCTTCCAAGTACATGGTGGCAAACTCGATGGCATTTATCTCCCTCGTAGGGTTAAGTTGCAGGTAAGTGTCTAGTTTTTGTACCCACGCCTATGCAGTCATCTTGGTCGAACCATCAAAGTAGGGAATCTCCATCTTCCCAGCCCTGCGCTCTAACTCATAGTTGTTCCCGTGGTACAGCCTCTGAGTTTTCCCTCTAAATTTCAGTCCACAATATTGATCCAAGGTGATTTGTCTTTGGACTGGTAGGCTTAGTGAGTTGTACTCTCTGACATATTGATTAAAGTTGTCATCAAATTTGTCTTGGTAGCTTGGTTGTGGCTGCTCCTCCAAGAACGAAAGAAGATAGGCCCTATGGGTGGTCCTACCGTGTGTCTGTCCCTATGGTGCACCCCCTCCATGACTTTGTCCCTCAATGTGATAGTGAGGAATGTGCTCTTTATGAGGTCTATACCCTCTCTGAGATCCACTAGTCTCTCTGTTGTTATACGTTTCAAGACCCTTACCTCCATGCGTCATCTGCATCAAAAGTCGTGATATCATCTCTTGGATGTCACCTACCTTTTTCAAGGTCTCTGATATTTTGGCTTTCCCCCTACGTGTTTTCTCCTGGCTCTCATGCAAGTGATGAACCAAGTCACTCTGTGATACTTCTATGGAGCGTTGTAAGTCCCTAGCAATCCCTGCTATCATCTGTGGCTCACTGTCCTCACCTGACCCATCCATTTCGGCCTCTACCTCACCTGTTGGTTTCCTTCTTCTGCCCATATAAATGCCACTGAACTTTTGCATGTGCTAATCCTCACAGGATGGGAGGATCAGAGCTCTGATACCACTGTAATGTTCCCAAGCCAATTTTTTCGCTTGGAACACTAACCAACCATTGATTATCTTGTGTTTGTGTGTTTGTTTGCAGGTTGTCTTCTTAAGTTCGGCCTTAGGGTTTACATTCATTTATCAAGCATAAATCTGAAGATTTAATCAATGGAAATACAAGATATGACCAGTACACAAGATATGGAACCAAACAACATAGATCTAACCTTTATTAATATGATAAGCAAGAACCTACTACAAAGAGGATGCAGATCTGGAATAACATCAGATAGCTCCAGAAGATAAGATATGAGCTGCTACAAAATGCTCCCGACAAGAATATACAAGCCTCCGAAGGTTGAATACAAAATGAAGATCAATATAGAAGAACCAGGGTGTAGTCCAAACCCCTCTGGCTGATGGCACGTCCTCCTGAGAAGCTGAGAAGACCCAAATTTTTGGCCTAGATGAAGGAATCCTCCACATAGCATCAAACTCCACATAATGATAGATCGGGGCAAGTAGAAGCCCTCCCTGAAGTCTCAAGTCAAGATGTCAAGATCTACCCCTCCTAACTGTTGAATCTTGAATCAAAACTGTGCCCTCCTGAATACTGTTAAGCTCAATATTTCGACCCTGATGAAGGAGGCCTTCAAATACCTTGAAACTCCCTAGAAAGATATATCAGGCCACTGCAAGCCACTAGGTGAAGTCTCAGGGTCAGATTTGAAGCATAACCCTTCCAAACTGAGTAGATTTGAATCAGAGTAGTGCCCTCCTTCTCTCCAAAATGTGCCAAAGATCTAGATAATTATCTGGCAAGAGTAACCCTCTCAAAATACATTAGATCTGATGATCAAGGCCCTGCAAGAAATATCGAGGTGCTAGAATGTCCAAAATCCTTGTCAATCACCTGGATCGAACTTCTCTCCAAAGAATGATGTGCCCCCTTGCTGGAAACCCTCAAGGGTACGACCTACTGCTCTCCTGGATGAGTGATGGTACCTGTGAATGTTGTAGAGTGGTGTGGGTGGAGTATTGCATCCCCGAGACCAAGATTGGAACAAGATGGGTGGAATATTTCACCACCGAGTTGTTCTCTAGGGTTTGTATTCTCAAAACCCTCAAAACTGTGTGCTCAAGAGCCCAATAGAAAAATGCATAATAATCCAAGACGAATGAGAAGTGTGCCATAGGCTTTCCTTTATACCTCTTTCTATTCTTCTGTTGAGTTAAGTTAACCCTTAGGTTCAGCTCCTAACTCAACCTCAAGCGCTCTAATCCTCCAGTGAGTTACTTTTTACCTTTTCAAGTCAACTTCAAATTATAACATTGGGTTTAGCTCACTTTTCCCCATGTTGCATGAGACTATAGTCTAGTGGGCATAACTAGATTATTGATTCTCTCCAAACCTCTTCATCAAGAGGTGGGGGACATTACATCCACTACATGCACTGGTGCGTATAACGAACGTCGACGCAATGTCACGTAAAATTTTCCAAATTCCCTAGTACAGAACTTTTTACGGTGTGTTTCGGTCATTACTATCACACCACATATGGTGCCACCAAAATATCTACGGGGTGCACCACAACACAATGTTACATTTCTCAGCGGTGCATTTGGTAAACATGAACGCCCTGGTGCGCACATTTACCAACGCATTGCCTAAAAATATATGTGATAAGGGCAGTGCACCATCTACTTTAACGACCCGATGTGTTATATGTACTTTGACACACCGTCGTACCAATTATATACTTTTCTTCGATACATCATTCAACGGACGCACCGATGTGTTTATGTTTACCAACGCACCATCGAGAAAGGTAATAGGTACACTGTGCACCCTGTAAATTTACAGGTCGCACCGTAGGCGGTGCAAGTCGAGCGCTTCGAACGCATCGCACATTTTTTATTTTTTTTACAATTAAAATTTCACTCAATTTTAAATTTTAATCCAGTGAAAACTTAAGTTATGAAAAAACAAGGACATTACCTAGACATTTTGTCATCGGGGAGGCATGGTTGTGACGTACTAAAAAAAAACAAATTTTCCCACCGTTTGGAAAATTTTGAAATTCACGCATCGAGCAACAGATGAAAGGAAGGCAAGCAAGGAAAGCACCAACGACAGGGCGCTTCATATAGGCAAAGGTTGCACTGGTGCTTTTGAGCTCTACAACACTAAAAATGGTAAAAATAATTTTTACCATCAGATTTTTTTTTTTATAAAACCCTGTTCTAGTGCGCCCGATGACCAACCGCACCGGGTCGTACATGTTTACTGAGCACACTAGTTATATATATTTTTTAAATAGCCCTAGCATGGTGCACGTGTTTTTGGGCATGTGTGTGTGTCGGTGCGTTTACTACTACATAGTGCATTGCCATACATTTTTTGAAAAACTACAATGGTGTGAAATTTTTTGTTTAAGCATGACATGGTGCGGTATAATAATAGACACCCCGATGCGGCCAGCTTCATAGAGCGCACCGCGTAAATTTGGAAATCAACCCTAACACGGTGCTCCATATTGGAGCATTGGTGCACATGATACAATGGAGTGCACATGAATATATTTTTGACACTATCCTACATTGGTGCATAAATGTTTTTTATTTAACCATGTAATGGTGTGCTCGACTAATAGTGCACCGGTGTTTCCAGTGTTAAGTTGTGCACTGGAGCATTTTTAAAGAACGTTATTACGGTGTGGTTATTGGTGTAACACACCAACATTTATTTATTCTTTAAAAGTTATCGGAGTATTTATTTACACATAAAATAATATATTAATCTTATACTATCTTAAAATAGTATAGTCATCTTAATCACAAACAATTGTGAATTAGAAATTAATATACATTATAAATTGTCATTAATATAAATTACAATTTTGCTAGACTAAGTATGATGTAGACTCAAGGATTTTTTGAACTCCCAACTATAATATAAATGAACAATGATTATAGATTAGGATTTTGAGAGACAGTTATGATCATTGACGACAAGATCAAGATTATGATCACTGATGGTGAGATCAAGGATATGATCATCGACGAGATCAAGGTTATGATCATTGACGGAGAGATCAAGGTTATGATCATCAACGAGATCAAGGCTATGATAATTGGCGGCGATATCAAGGTTATGATCATTGACGAGATCACCATACTTTAGACTCAAGTCTTTACAGTTGAAATGCCTATACTTTAGACTCAAGTCTTTATAGCTGAAATGCCTATACTTTAGACTCAAGTCTTTACAGCTGAAATGCAAACATAAAAATTCACATAAACACCTAGGAAACAAATCCCTCTCCCTCTCCCTCTCCCTCGCCTCCCAATCCCATAAAACATTGTACAGGTCAACCCTCTATTGCTTCGCTCTCTGTTGACATCTCTGCATGATTAAGATGATGGCCTGTATTTATTTTTTAATTTAACACTTGACTGATGCGTCTTCATTTAATTAGTGCACCGGATTATATTTTTTTTTCGAAAACCTTACTATGGTGCGCCATTGTTTGGGAGAAAATGTTTGCACTAGTGCACTTGTTTAAGTAGTGCACCATCTTATATACAATTTAAAAAATAACCTTGCAACAACGCACAATCTTTTAGAGCAACTTTGTGCACCGGTGGGTCGTTATTTTCGTAGCGCACCAGAGTATATTTTTTTAAAAATAATCCTACTACAGTGCGTTAGTTTTGCGGGCACCAGTGCGTCTGGTATATAACCCGCATCAGGGCATTATTTATTAATAAACGCATCGTCAAAGGAATATGAAATGACTAATTTCCCTTGATAGAAGCTGACAATTAACCACAAAAATATAACAGTAAAACAATTTCTTTTAACTTTTTTGAAAATAACCACATATCCTATCTTATTTAATGGTACATAAAGCTAATTAACAAATCAAACAACTCATTAATACCAACTTGTGTAAGTGTTCGGTTCAAAGAACATGCAAATTTAAAACATTCATGTTGTGCATGCCCTGGCCGAGATGAGTCAGTGGTAACGTCTTTGCCGAAACTGATAGAAATTCCAGCATTGGCTCATAAAAAATCTTGGTTCTCATTTATAACGAATAAACAACCCTTTAAGTATCAAGGACCGTGGACTTGAGTAAGTACACACCTCTTTAATGGCGGCTGAAGCTAGCATTATTGTAAGATTGTATGAAAAAATCGTTAGTTCTTGGTGAATGAAAATAAAATTGGATCACCTCTCAATGAAAACATAATTCCCTCTCCCTCTCCCTTGCCTCTCAATACCATAAAACATTGTACAAGTCAACCCTATGTTGTTGTTGTTTCTCTCTCTGTTGAAATCTCTGTATGAATAAGATTATGGCCAGTAAAAAAAAATTATTTAACACTTGTACGGTGCACTAAATAATTAGTTGCATCGGTGCGTCTTTATTTACTGAGCACACCAATTTATTTATTTTTCTAAAACCTATCCATGATGTGACATTGTTTGGGAGCAACCGTCTGTCTCGATGCACTTATTTAAGTAGCATATCGTCGTATATAAAATTTATAAAAAAAACTTGCAACGGTGCACAATTGTTTAGAGAAATTGTGTGCCCTGATGCGTCATTATTTCCGTAGCGCACCGGATAATATTTTTTTATTTGAAATAACACAGCTACCGTGCGCTAGTTTTGAGGGCACCGATGCGACTGTTGTATAAAACGCATTGGTGCGTTATGTACTTATAAAAGCACCGGCATAAAACATCTGCTAAAACCTTCGCCAGCTCGCCTCTGCTAGTATCATCCGCTATAAACAGTTTTTTTGGCTATTTTTATAGGGGCATCCACAAAAACCTCCGCTATAGCGTATTTTCCTTGTAGTGTGTGTGTGTGATGGTTCTGCTAATGTGTCAGCCAAATTGGGAACACCTCCCAACATTGGGGGAAGGTTGTTCATACGTCTAGAATGGTGGGAATGTTGTGGTTTCCCTATGATCCTGGACTATATGCGAATGTGTGCACATGGTAGTGAGAATAATAAAGGAACAAGTGCTTTGGTAAATGTGGATTATCTCAACAATGTTTTGATAGTTGTATGTAATCAATCAGTGGTAATCATACATAAACTAGTAACAATGTAAGATGGTTTGGGAATTATCTGCGTGGGGAATAAAATGAAACAAAAAATAAATGTCCTAAAATATATGTCGTCCTTCCTCTCAAAAAGCATTGGGCCTTCCAAAAGCACTCAACAGTGGGGCATGAATCCACCGGAAGAGGAGCTAGTGAAGGTCTGAATAATCAGTTATAATGAGGGGTGAAGGGGGCATATCTCGAAAGGACTGGCAATATTTCTCAACAACCATTCAAAATATTATTAAGGTGTGATTGCAGCTCACAATGGCCACCTCGGTAGATAAAACCTAGATTTGGCCACTAAGTTACCTCAATCAAGCACAACATTTAGATTTTCGGCCTTAGAAATTGGTCACATGTTGGATGCTTTCCAAGGGTTGGGTGACCTAAGGAGGCACGCACAGAATAACTGGACCTCGGCCTTCAACCCTTCACAGGTGTCCCCCTGCCTTATGGTGTAGGAATACTTGATTGAGAGGATTTTGGTACCCTATTTCGCAACTTTCTAAGTTTCATTGAGAAAATGATAACGAGGAGTTATTTGGATATCTATCCCCAAAATCATAACTCATACTACAATTTTATTTTGGTGTTCCTCCTGTGGAGGTTAGAAAATGTGTTATTTATGGTTGCTTTTAGGATGTGAAAGTAGGTTGTGAAGTTGGGGTCATGGCCAACCTTGTTGTTTAAAAAGTGGTGTGACCAAAAGATTGGTACTAAACAAATGAATCCCTTCTAATCCTTCGAGATTGCTTATGGGCGCGGGGAGAAGAGCATACTATGGTTTCAAGTCTCTAGTAAAAATATTTTGAATATGTGGTGATCTTGTGTGCAAGTGAAAGTGTGTAATGGCTTTTAATAAGTTAGTGAACAAAGTTTTAACATGTGGACATCACTTGGTCCTTTACAAATCTTGCTTGCTTCTAACTTACTAAGTTTCACAAACAATCCTTGCAAAAATTGAAAAAAACCTAGGTAACTAGCATGGTGGACATGTGATACCTTACTCTTGAGCTTTTAATCTCCCTAGAATGTTTATCTAATCTAAGAAAGATTTGAAACTATCCATAGATTGTAGACATGTGGGCATGTTCGGGCCCTTACGAATCCTTAAACTTCCTAGGTTGTTTGCTCTAGAAATTTGAAACTATCCTAAGATTGTGCACATGTGGGCATGTATGGGCCCTTACAAACCTTTTAGATTATGTTTCAAAAAACAAACTAAGAGGTATTGGTCTCTCCTAAAATGATTGATTTAGTTGCAAAAGAAGCAAACTAAGAGGTATTGGCCTCTCCTAGAGATTGATTTTGAGAGGGAGATGGAGATTTCTTCAAGCAATCTTTTTTTATGATTTCCAAGAACACACAAGAGTGCGATGAAAGAGCATGCTTCGACATTGTCCAAATAGTCTTCTAGTCCCGATTTAATGCGATGTTTTGTAAAAGGAAAGCTTTCAATGTTTAAAATTCAAATGCTAAACTTAAGCCATCCACATGGCAACGAAGGAAATAAAAGACGTTATGGTTCTTTTTAATCCCCCTAGATGTTTATGTGTGACTAAGTATCTATGCAAGAATGAATCCCAAGTATTATTTTTTGTGGCTTTTACAAAGTGCATAAAATAAATCTAAACTACTGAAAAATAAAATTAAAATAAATAAATAATAAATAAAAAAATTGCACAGTCACACAGGTTTGGGCCCTACAATCTACGCGGATATTCTGGTAAAAAAGTCACACAGTTCAGCGCATCTGTTCTGCCTGAACTCGCGCACACGAAGAGAAATGGCAGGCTGACAATTTTGAAATGAATTAAGCCAACACAGAGCTTAATTTAAGTGTCTGAAGGGTAGGTTGGTTTTGGACCCTGCAAACACCACAAAGTGAGAATAACAACTCTAATAGCCTGCTTGAGGAGGAATTTGGATTCCAATCCCCAATATGGTCGCCAAACTGTTTAGGGATTTTGATTAGAAGGGTGAGCAAAAAGAGACCCCTTTGATTGCCTTGGTAAGCCAACAAAGCAACACAAAACAATGGTTAGTAGGTTAGTGAACACATAAGCTATAAAACAAGAAATAAATCAAGATAGGAATAACAAACAATGGAAACTAAACTAAGCAAATATAAACAAAGGATGCATGAAATTTGACACAAAGAGTGGTTACCCAATAGAGAATGGTCTTTGAAATTGAGATCACCGATAGGAGAAATGTGGGATTTATGAATCCCCTATTCCTCCTAGGGAGGGCTCTTGAATGCCTCAAAGTAGATCTATCACTCTCCTATTTTTGCTTGACAATGGTGAAGAACTCTATGGCAACGCTTTCCAAGAGGTGAAAATATTTCCCTATGATATGCTTGCCCAAGTTATTCTTAAAAGAACAAATGGTTTCTCCAAGAATATTCGAGCAGCATAACAATGTAATGAACTTTTTTTTTTGCATACAATGATCATCTATTTATAGGAGGATGGATAGATATTTCACAAATAGTTTCAAGTGTGAATGGGGAAGCCTTTGGAGGTGCCTCCCATCTTTTCAGTGATCCCAAGGCGGAATTTTAAGGCAATTTTGGGGTATGGACGAGATCCACTTCATCCCAGAAGTGGTTGAGGCCTGACCAAAATTATCAATGCATCATTTCTGCATCCTCACAATTTACTCGATTTTGCGGGGCGCATACTGTGCGTGTTTGACGATGTGTTAGCCCGCGCACACGTTGTCTTTGTTGAATGTGTGCAAAAATTCAGGATCTTTTTGCATAGTTTTGTGATTATCTGGCCAAACTTAGTGTGATCCTCCTGTAATTATTGGTTGTATGTTGTATTTGTGTTGACTATTTCTTCATCCGTTGTCTGTATTTGTATGAGCAATTTTTTGGTGATAAAAATAATGTTTATGGTTTGGATAACACATTTCAAAGGTAGAGTATCCTTGTCCTCAAAGAGCTTTGAATTCCTATCCAACCATAGTCCCCAAGTGATAGCAACAGGAAGAGCTCTATACCTCTTAGTTTCCTTATTCAAGCATTGTTTTTTAAGAGATTCCTCTATGGTAGTCCTGCTCTAATAATTTTTTAGGCATGCCAATCCTTCCATCTATGATCCAGGTGGATATTGGTGGCCACCCACCTATTCCAACTGGCTCCTCTTGTCAGTTTTTAGAGGTTGTCTGAAGCCCTACACATCTTCTAGGTGGGTACTGGTGGCCTCCCACCTAATCCAATTGGCTTATTTTGTATGTTTTCATGTCAACACATCTTTTTGTACTTCCAGGGCCATTTTGGGGCCTTAAACAATGTTTCTTTGGCGTTCCACAATCAAACTATAGACGAATTCAAACTTTGATGGCATAATGCATAGTTATCAAAAATACCTTTCCAACGGGCTATCACGCGCCTAAAATGAAGATCGTATGCAAAAGTTACGACCACAGGAAGTTAATGTAATAACTTACCCAAAGGGGGCCCACATGACTTTTGGTGTTTCATCTCCTAGGGTTAGGTTTTTGGATGTCTAGGGTTTTGGCATTCATGTTTATCATAAAAAGTCCTTCAGAGCGTCATTGTAATCATCTTCTTCCGAATGAGCGTAGCCGTCACATCTCTTCTTAAAGATAAAGCTGCCACCATTCTAACGAGTCTTGCACTCTGTATTTTTACAGCCTCTTTACAATTCTTTCATTAATAGAAATCAAGTATTGTTGTATTTCTCTATTTCTGGCAATTGTCATGAGTATTTCATTGTAATTTCTTTGCTTCATTTCATTCCGAAAATAATCCATATCAGTGGTATCAGAGTGGGATGCTCTTGATCGTTTTTTGGCGCATGTCCTTGACAAGGTACGAGTATAGCCAGTTGGGTCTCGAGCTTCTCTCTCTTGAGGACAATCACTCTTGCACGCCCAAGAAACCCTCGATGGCGACAGAAAAGAAAAACGACAGAGCAGAAGATTCTATTAACATGTTTCTTGAGCAAGCTCTTGCTCGACAGAGGGACGAAATGATGGAGAATTTTGCACACATCCTTTAACGCATGTCGATAGCAACATGCACATCTTCATCAAGTGGCCATTTTGGAGGAATATCTCCCTTCAAGGTACAAGTTAATTTTGATGTTCCCATATTTGAAGGTCAAATAGATGTGGATGCCCTAGAAAAATGGTTAAAACTATTAGAAGGTTATTTCTATGTTCAAAAATTTTCTGACAGGGAAAATATCACCTTCGCACTCCTCAAAGCTCTCTCCCATGTCAAACATTGGTGGGAAACTTACTGGGAGCAAAGTTCCACAGGGGAATATGGAATGTATGGGGCTGAGCTAACTTAGGATTTGTTTGTGGATGCGGTAAAAGAACAGTACTATCATGTTGATAACTATGAAGACCAGTACATGAGATGGACCACACTGCAGCAAGAGAAGAGCCAAACAATGTCGAAGTATCAATACTTTCCATACCTTGTGCACCAAGATGGGTACCAAAGACTCCGAGTGACATCTGGTTTTGAAATATCATGGGGCCCTGCATAGGTACATCCAAACCGAAATGGATTTCCTAAAAATCTCATCATTGGGAGACATTGGGAGATGCCTATCGATATGCTGTCAAAATCGAGCAGAAATTCAGGCACCAAAACAAATGGGAATTCGGGTCTGCAAATATGCAACAACCAAAGCATGGTAAAGATGGCCCTAACCAACAACCTCTAGAGAACCATTCCAAGACACGTGACAAGAAGGGTAAAAGAAAGATGAAGAATGACACTAGGAAGTGGTGTGACTTCCACAAAAGCCCCTGGCACAACACCGATGAATGTCGCTTGAAATAGTCATTAGTGATCGAGGTCAAAGACACGGAGCCGAACCCTGATTCAGAATCCGATCTAGAAAATATTGAAAACAGATAGATCATCGCCGCAGACCCCACTGCTATTGTCGCGACCACAACAATTCAACCAGAAGAGCCAGTAGACCATGAAGAGGGAGAGCATCTCTTCCATTCACAGATGTGGGTGAAGGGGACCTCGTTGCATTTCATTGTTGATAACAATAACCAAAAGAACCTCATCTCAGCTAAGGTCGTCAAATAGTTGGGGTTGTCGACAATAGCACACCCACAATCATACAACATCGAGTGGCTTCACCAGGGATAAGATCTTTGTGTCAGCCAACAGTGTCGCTTTTCCTATGGCATCCATCCCTTCAAGGATGAGGTAGTGTGCGATGTTACCCCTCTTGATGTTTGTGATGTTGTTTTGGGCCAACCATATATGTGGAAACGTCATGTTGTCTATGAGTCTAGACCCCGTAGTGTCATTATTACTATGAGAGGTCAGCTCTATAGGATACCATAGGTATTTCTGACCATTGCTCCACCAAAACAGTGTCACAAGGTAATCTCTCATACTACAAAATTCATCCTCTTCACAGTTTGTTCAAAGGATGCACATAAGACCGCTACAACCACTGCAGCCTCAACACCTTCTATCCAACAAAAATAGATTGTTGAAGAGAAAAATATATTTTTTCTTCACCTACAATGGTGCCTACAAAATTCCTTGTCAAACCCAGAGACAACAGGTTGGTGGAACAGATTCAACCTCGCCAGCAACAGGTTTGTGACAGTCTTCCATAGACCAAGCAACATAACTTCTCCAACAAGGCACGCAGCTCACCAAGATTCAGATTCAGAAAATGCTTTCCCCTCTTCCCTGGGCACTCAACGCAATGAAGACCATTGCTTCCTAAGGGGGGAGGACTAATCCAGGTGGATATTGGTGGCCAACCACCTATATAGTCCAACTGACTCCTCTTGTCAGTTTTTAGTTCAACATGTTCTTCTGTACTTCTTTGTAATTGTGGGTTCTACACTTCTGGGGCTATCTAAAGCCCTACACATCTTCCAGGTGGATACTGGTGGCCTCCCACCTAATCCAACCAGCTTATTTTGTATGTTTTCATGTCAACACATATTTTTGTACTTCTAGGGCCATTTTGGGGCCCTAAACAGTGTTTTTTTGGTGTGCCACAATCAAACTATAGACAGAGTCAGTGTTTGATGGAATAATGTGTTGTTCTCGAAAATACCTTTCCAATGGGCTATCACGTGCCTAAAACGGAGATTGTATGCAAAAGTTACGACCTTGGGAAGTTAATGTACTAACTTACCCAAACAGGGCCGACATGACTTTTGTCATTTCATCTCCTAGGGTTAGGTTTGGATGTCTAGGGTTTTGGAATTCATGCTTATCATAAAAAGGCGTTCAGAGCCTCGTTTTAATCATCTTCTTGCGAATGAGTGTCGTCGCATCTCTTCTCAGAGATAAAGCTACCACCATTCTAGCGAGTCTTACACTCTGTATTTTTACAGCCTCTTTACAATTCTTTCATTAATAGAAATCAAGTATTATTGTATTTCTCTATTTCTGGCAATTTTCAGGAGTATTTCATTACAATTTCGCTGCTTCATTTCGTTCTGAAAATAATCCGGATCAATCTCCAACCAAACATGTTTTGAATAAGTGCAATACATAATGAGATGCAAGTTAGTTTCATTGTCATGCCTACAGAGACAAAACCATCCTAGTTCCGCAAAGCTTCTTTTTTGCAATATGTCTCGGGTTAGAACTTTATTGTTCAAGAGGAGTCACATAAAAATTTCGAATTTTGTTGGGAATTTAAATTTCCAAATTTATTTCCACCACCATACCTATGGATTATCATTGTTGTCTGTTGAGAGTGATTTGTATCTTATTCTTGACACATATTCCCTGGTAGGATTCACTAACCATATTATCTAGTCCTCTTTGTCTCTTAATCTAATAGAGCACTTTTTTAATCTTTCTATGTATTTTTTCCATGTTTTTGTATCCTCTTCCCTTAGACTATCCCCCTCTTAGATAGCCATTGATGTTGCCTACCTGTATCATTTTTCCTTCTTGCAATATTCCCAAGGGTATGATACCCTTTGTCATTTAAATCCTATATCAAATGAGTTGGTAGCTTCTAAGAATCCGTGCTTCCTGTCCAAGGTTCTAATCCTAAATGGACCTTGTCTCCCTTTCCTACTCTACATATAACTAGGTTTCAATGAATGGGAATGTCAAAATAATTGCTTTCCAAATTATTGAAGCATTTTGAGATTTTTTAACAGGGTTTCTTACTCAAGCTTCCACATAATCAGGTGTTATGTATTTGTCCTTTATAACATGAGCCCATAGCCCAATACCTTGAACAAGTCACCAAACATTCTTTGTAGATAATGTCTTCAAGAATAAGTAGATGTTCTTAGACCCCATCTGTTAGAAAAATAGGTGTGCTCATTTCACCGTAGACAATATAGCAATATTGTCACCCAACCATAGGCACAAAGCCACCCCCGAGCACCTTAACCTTGACAGACAATAATTCTGGAAGCAATCCATTACCCAACCAAAGTAGTTCACCTTTCTCCAAGGCTAGCGCCCCAAGAAAGAATAACCTAGCAGAAAATCCAAACCATAACCAAGAGAAAGTCCAAGCCAAAACCGAAATGCCAGTTGAAACAATTGTAGTTGCAGTTCCTCTCCAAACTTGCGCACTACTGGTCTTATGCGGTTGTGAGTGTGTGTGTCACAAATGAGCTCTAACACCCTTTATTTATACTGTTCCATCTTAACTGACTAGGTCAACTTCTCTTCATGGGGGATAATAACTCAATATTAATTATTCTATTAAGTCGACTTGTCTTTTAGGGTTATTATCCAAGGATTTAGGGTTTCTCTTACTTCCTGAAATATTCTAGTCTCGTCAAAGGTTACAAGTGGAGGTTAATACCTCCTGTAGCTACCATAATATCAACACTCCCTCCTAGCTAGGGAGGTATTAAAGGCAATGGTCTTGAGCACAAATAGACCATTCAATTGGTAGCATCACCATAGCCACACATGTTATCTCATTATCAAATCATGAGCACCATCATCACTATCCAACTATATAGTCTCCATGGAAATCAGACCAATGCCATCTAATAGAACACAACTGTGTCTATCCATAGTAGTACACAACTACTATCCAGTGGTACACAACCACACCAAGTAGCACACGGCTACTAACCAATGACACATTGTCACAACCAGTGGAACACATCCACCACAGTGGCATACAGCTATTGTCCAGAGACATACAGTCTCCACAACAATCATATCATCTGATATCGACCTGTATAACAATATCATGATACAAATTGACTCATCTAGGCCATTCTTCCCCTCACATCTATGAGACCTGGAAAAGCATTTTCCCTCGTACTTCTTTTGTCTTATTTACAAAATCCTTTTCTTTTATAAATTATAGGTTCATTTTGAAGGGGCTCGGTGGTTTCCCTTGAGTTGGGAACACATCTAAGAGCATTGGGTCATGGTCATAATCCCCCTCGGTGGAAATCTATTGACAAATTCTAATAACTTTTTCCATAAAATTGCCAGAGAGTAAGAATTGATCCAACCTTTTTTTTATTCTAGACTCCCATGTTCGCTTGTTTGTCTAGGTTGGAGATAACTTTGCGAGCTCTATATCTAATAATCCTGCCATCTCTAATTTGTTAATAAACTAACTAGAAAAACTATCCACCTAGGCTGTTATCCCCCAAACCTTCGATGCTCCTAATGAGAAATTTAAATCCCCTCTGACCACCACCAATCCTCTTTGTATCCATTCACTGTTGAAGATTTTTTCCTAGTTTTCCAGTCTATTTGTGTAGGGCCCATATATGTTCAAACACATGATTTATTTCCCAAGGTCCAAAGAGATTAGATACGTCCTTGTACTTGATAACAAAGCCCATGAATTAGAATAGGAGAAAGATCAATTTTTCCACATTGTAATATTTCCCCTAGATCTTCCTATAACATCAATATAACTAAGTCTCATCCCTATAAAAACTTGGACAGGTCCTAAACAACCTTCTCCACATCCATCATTAGTTCTTGTAGAAAAATGATAGATGGGTTATGAGATTATATTAACCTTTTTATGGCCATTTTCTTTAACGAATTGGCCAATGCTTTGTAGTTCAGAGTTAGGAAAATCATTTCGAACCCTGGGGGAAATTTTCTTGTCCCCCACTTTTTACTTCAAAATTTGGTTGGTTTTGAGCCAAGGATATAAAGGGTTTTCTACCTCTATGGACCCCTTTGGATTCCTTTTATTCTAGAACTCCCAAACCCCCTCCTATCCCACCCAAAAAAATTGACGAGCCTCTTGTCTTTGGCTTAAGGTTATATTTTACAACCTCAGAGGTTTGGGAATCACTATGGGATTTCATGTCTACTTACTTTCCAGATGAAACCACATAATTTCTCGGTGAGAAAGCCTCACCACCTCGAGGCCCTCCCAACCTATCTAGAGGAATAAGTGGAGGAGGCTTGGGGATATTAATCTTGATAGGCTGGGGAGGAAGTTACTGAGTTGAAATCTATTCTTTTGTTTACCCCTACCTCCCAAAACCCAAAAAACAATTTTTTAGAATTCTTGTCAAATTCAAATTGAGGAGAAATTTTTGCTTGCCTATTTCTTACGAGGTTTCATTTCTTCTTTTTTCTTATTCCTTGGTTTCTCTTCTTGCTGGCCTATATCCTCCATTGATGTTGTTTTCGACAAACAATTTTCCTTAGATGAGATTTTCATGTTTTCAACCTGATGTTCCTTATACACCTAGACCTTTCTTTTGTTTGAAAGTGGACATTCATTTGCCAAGTGACCATAAATGTGGCACCTTCCACACTTAAAATGGATTCCTTTGTAATGTAGGGGTTTGTAGAAAATCGCAGGTCCATTTCGAATTATGATGGATTTTGCTAGTTCTTTAGAGAGGTCCATTCTAACTAATATCCTTGCCACACCCATGTACCCATAATCATAGTAAGAATTGTCCACTTCACAAAATAAACCCAAGGAATTTCCTATTTCCTTAAATACCTCATCCGACCATAGTATTAGAGGGAGCCCCGATAACCTTACCTGGACCGGAAAAAAGTCCATGTGGGTTGAGCGAGCATTGAAGTCCAAGTGCCATTTCTTGAGAAATATGGTTGAGAGCCCCACTTCCATATATTTCGAAGGATCCTGTCAGTATTAGCCACTTATTTGAGAATCTAAATCGTTTAGCCTTTTACCAGTACCATGCTATGTGGAGGGTATCCTAGCAAAACTTTAAAATTTCCGTGCATCCAAGTCTTTAGTGTTTCACCTCTAATTCTTTTGCCTAGGAATCAACCTACAATAGTTGAGTACTCCAATTCTATAATTTCGTGTAGTTTGATATTATCACCCAATTGTGGATTAATTACCTCCTGCTTCCTTTTGACGCACTTGTGTAGCTTCCTCGATTTACTTGGCTCTCTTGGTCCCAATCCTCCCATATTAGATGCCTTGGATTTAGAGGGGGGAACCCACTCATAAGCCCTCCACTCAACATTCCTCGAACAAAACCTTGAGTCGTTGAAACTCCTTCATCATCATCCTTACCACTAACTAAAGAGCTGAGGGAACCTGGTATTAGGTCTAGAAATATCATGTTAGAGGTGTTGAATGCAAGGGCTATATTCCTTTTCGCCAAATATAAAACCTCATATCTATCCATGTCGAGGGAGTAAAGATCTTGATCCACCAGATCTTCCATATTGTACTTCTCATGGATTACCTTTGCCTCGGTCTATCTATTTAACCGCATCGATGTGTTCAAACCTAACAACCTACCAGTCGATGAGTCCATGTTGAATTTCCATCTACCAAAGTGGGCTCTTTCCAACTCACCCAAAGTCTCAACATTCTCCTCCTCCAATAGACAAGTTCCCATCTGAATAGATTGCATTGGGGGAGACTTGTAGTGGCTTGAGATTTCTACTAGATCAGACTAGATCTATTGGCCCTCCAGTGGATCTTTTGAGAAGTCTACCATTTCATATTTTGTATTCCACTCTCCAATCTACAATCTAGGAGAAAACCCTCCAATCTTTACAAAAACATATCAGGAGTTTTAACAATTTACCATATTCCTCGCAACAATGTTGAATGGTTAAACTTATAGCCAATGGTGAAGAATCTAAGGCTTTTGGGCCCTTCCAACGTTTTGAGCTTGTTCATACTAGGAAGAATTAGCTTAGTCGACTCATTTGTTGAGCTCATCTTCTTTTTGGGTTTATCCTTATGTTACGGAGGAGAAAAAAGTCCTAATTTGTTGAAGAGGGGGAGAAAATGTGTTTCATATACAACAATTCATTATAGAGAGAGGGGAAAAGACTATTAATAGTCTATCCATCAAAAGGAAGGACATATATGTCTCAAGCTCAAAGAATTTTAACATTTACCTCTCCCTCCTTCCTCCATCCATGGTATTATGAGTCTATGTCCGAGCAAACAAATTTCAAGGGAATGGAAGAGGCAACTTAATTGTTTAACATAGAGATCAGTGCTCTCTCTCAATAATCGTGGGGTTTTGATTGTAGGTACATTTTATTATTCTTTTCTCTCATATCTAATGTTCGCTTTGATCTGTTCTCATTAGGATCATTTCTTATTCATGGAAATACTTTTTATTTTCATTGTTACTATGTGAAGTTTGAATTATGTATGATATGTTCTAAAAAGTTAAATAATGCACCTTAATTAAAAATTAGGATTATAGATTTAAATCTAACTAATTATTATTCTTATTGTAATTACAATATAATAAATTATTTAAGGTAATTACTAAGGATTTTATAACTAAGTTTATTTTTATTTTCAATTTTTAGGTTATCTTTTTTTTTTCTAGGTAACAAACCCTCGGGAAAATCTCCATGCAATTCCCCTCATTTTGAGGAGGATGAACTCTAGATTTTCTAGGGCACAAGGCCAAGTCAACAACATGCCGCGAAGCCATTACAACACTATACTCATTAAGAGCTCAACATGTCACTTACATGAATATAACATAGACAAGGACAATAATGCTCAATCCCACAACCAGTGGGGCTAAACCCAATTGACAATTTACGACTTACCTCATGGAAAGGAATTTCAACTTTGTTAAGATTCATTTCTTATTTATAAATATATTTTTATTTATATTTTAATATGAAAGTAAATATTTTATTAAGATTTGTTTATGTTGAAACCTATTACTCTACTTTCATTTAATTACTAGATAAAGAGATTAAGTTACTTATTGTTTGACTCTATAAGATGGGTAATCCAACTTTATTGATTTTGAGGTCATCCTCTCCATTCGGGTAATTAATTTTTTTTTTTGATACATAGGATTTCCCTAATGTACCTTTTTGAAAAGTGGTTTGTTTTAATAATAACGTGGGTGTCCTCCAAGCAAATAGGGTGCCTAGTTTTGTGAGAAAATGACAAACTAAAGCTACAAAGGCATCAACTTAACAATTAATGTCTTGGCTTAAAAAACAAATAGGCTAAGCAATACATGCACTCGCCTACCCAACTACACAACTCAACTTCAATTTGTATTGAACCAAATGATATCTCACATGCTAATCCTTGGATCAACTCCTTCATACTATAATGGATGACTCCCTCATGGAAAAGTTCACAATGTCTAGACATGTTTGCGATAAGCCCATGTCCCAAGTATAAAACTAGTAAGCATGGATTTCTACTGTGGCTCACAAATTAGACCAACTTAAGGTCGCCTAATATACTATCAACTTGCATGTCTTATATGCTTTACTTGGTAAATGACATGACATCCCATGCCATGACCAATATTGACATTGATATATTCTCATGATTGTTTGAATGCGTAATGTGACAACCAAGTTACTATCACAATAGTGCATTGTCTGCTGCCAACTTTGAGTAAGATTCCAACAATTTTGATAGTTATCCCAACATGGGATTTTGCAGGAGCAAAACATTGTCTAACCAATGGTGGATGTTGATGTTGTGCCTCCCCTTCCACTTGGTCTCTTACCACCTAATTTGCCTTTGATCATTCCTCAAATTTAGTAAACACATCATTGAGTTCCTTTGTCTAATGTCCATTACAAATTCCACTTTTTTGGTCAAACTCCTCGATGCTCACACCTCCTTTAGGTTTCCAACTACAATGGATTTTACTCCCTTCCACTCAGTGCCCTTAAGCTTCCAAACACTTAAGGATAGGTATTTTTAGGCGAAGCTTTGAGGAAAACACATCATTTAAGGGTCATATAATGTTGATTGTTTTAGCTTGCAA
>ML799394.1:302062-330805 GCA_009831015.1 Picea engelmannii
TGACAATTAACCACAAAAATATAACAGTAAAACAATTTCTTTTAACTTTTTTGAAAATAACCACATATCCTATCTTATTTAATGGTACATAAAGCTAATTAACAAATCAAACAACTCATTAATACCAACTTGTGTAAGTGTTCGGTTCAAAGAACATGCAAATTTAAAACATTCATGTTGTGCATGCCCTGGCCGAGATGAGTCAGTGGTAACGTCTTTGCCGAAACTGATAGAAATTCCAGCATTGGCTCATAAAAAATCTTGGTTCTCATTTATAACGAATAAACAACCCTTTAAGTATCAAGGACCGTGGACTTGAGTAAGTACACACCTCTTTAATGGCGGCTGAAGCTAGCATTATTGTAAGATTGTATGAAAAAATCGTTAGTTCTTGGTGAATGAAAATAAAATTGGATCACCTCTCAATGAAAACATAATTCCCTCTCCCTCTCCCTTGCCTCTCAATACCATAAAACATTGTACAAGTCAACCCTATGTTGTTGTTGTTTCTCTCTCTGTTGAAATCTCTGTATGAATAAGATTATGGCCAGTAAAAAAAAATTATTTAACACTTGTACGGTGCACTAAATAATTAGTTGCATCGGTGCGTCTTTATTTACTGAGCACACCAATTTATTTATTTTTCTAAAACCTATCCATGATGTGACATTGTTTGGGAGCAACCGTCTGTCTCGATGCACTTATTTAAGTAGCATATCGTCGTATATAAAATTTATAAAAAAAACTTGCAACGGTGCACAATTGTTTAGAGAAATTGTGTGCCCTGATGCGTCATTATTTCCGTAGCGCACCGGATAATATTTTTTTATTTGAAATAACACAGCTACCGTGCGCTAGTTTTGAGGGCACCGATGCGACTGTTGTATAAAACGCATTGGTGCGTTATGTACTTATAAAAGCACCGGCATAAAACATCTGCTAAAACCTTCGCCAGCTCGCCTCTGCTAGTATCATCCGCTATAAACAGTTTTTTTGGCTATTTTTATAGGGGCATCCACAAAAACCTCCGCTATAGCGTATTTTCCTTGTAGTGTGTGTGTGTGATGGTTCTGCTAATGTGTCAGCCAAATTGGGAACACCTCCCAACATTGGGGGAAGGTTGTTCATACGTCTAGAATGGTGGGAATGTTGTGGTTTCCCTATGATCCTGGACTATATGCGAATGTGTGCACATGGTAGTGAGAATAATAAAGGAACAAGTGCTTTGGTAAATGTGGATTATCTCAACAATGTTTTGATAGTTGTATGTAATCAATCAGTGGTAATCATACATAAACTAGTAACAATGTAAGATGGTTTGGGAATTATCTGCGTGGGGAATAAAATGAAACAAAAAATAAATGTCCTAAAATATATGTCGTCCTTCCTCTCAAAAAGCATTGGGCCTTCCAAAAGCACTCAACAGTGGGGCATGAATCCACCGGAAGAGGAGCTAGTGAAGGTCTGAATAATCAGTTATAATGAGGGGTGAAGGGGGCATATCTCGAAAGGACTGGCAATATTTCTCAACAACCATTCAAAATATTATTAAGGTGTGATTGCAGCTCACAATGGCCACCTCGGTAGATAAAACCTAGATTTGGCCACTAAGTTACCTCAATCAAGCACAACATTTAGATTTTCGGCCTTAGAAATTGGTCACATGTTGGATGCTTTCCAAGGGTTGGGTGACCTAAGGAGGCACGCACAGAATAACTGGACCTCGGCCTTCAACCCTTCACAGGTGTCCCCCTGCCTTATGGTGTAGGAATACTTGATTGAGAGGATTTTGGTACCCTATTTCGCAACTTTCTAAGTTTCATTGAGAAAATGATAACGAGGAGTTATTTGGATATCTATCCCCAAAATCATAACTCATACTACAATTTTATTTTGGTGTTCCTCCTGTGGAGGTTAGAAAATGTGTTATTTATGGTTGCTTTTAGGATGTGAAAGTAGGTTGTGAAGTTGGGGTCATGGCCAACCTTGTTGTTTAAAAAGTGGTGTGACCAAAAGATTGGTACTAAACAAATGAATCCCTTCTAATCCTTCGAGATTGCTTATGGGCGCGGGGAGAAGAGCATACTATGGTTTCAAGTCTCTAGTAAAAATATTTTGAATATGTGGTGATCTTGTGTGCAAGTGAAAGTGTGTAATGGCTTTTAATAAGTTAGTGAACAAAGTTTTAACATGTGGACATCACTTGGTCCTTTACAAATCTTGCTTGCTTCTAACTTACTAAGTTTCACAAACAATCCTTGCAAAAATTGAAAAAAACCTAGGTAACTAGCATGGTGGACATGTGATACCTTACTCTTGAGCTTTTAATCTCCCTAGAATGTTTATCTAATCTAAGAAAGATTTGAAACTATCCATAGATTGTAGACATGTGGGCATGTTCGGGCCCTTACGAATCCTTAAACTTCCTAGGTTGTTTGCTCTAGAAATTTGAAACTATCCTAAGATTGTGCACATGTGGGCATGTATGGGCCCTTACAAACCTTTTAGATTATGTTTCAAAAAACAAACTAAGAGGTATTGGTCTCTCCTAAAATGATTGATTTAGTTGCAAAAGAAGCAAACTAAGAGGTATTGGCCTCTCCTAGAGATTGATTTTGAGAGGGAGATGGAGATTTCTTCAAGCAATCTTTTTTTATGATTTCCAAGAACACACAAGAGTGCGATGAAAGAGCATGCTTCGACATTGTCCAAATAGTCTTCTAGTCCCGATTTAATGCGATGTTTTGTAAAAGGAAAGCTTTCAATGTTTAAAATTCAAATGCTAAACTTAAGCCATCCACATGGCAACGAAGGAAATAAAAGACGTTATGGTTCTTTTTAATCCCCCTAGATGTTTATGTGTGACTAAGTATCTATGCAAGAATGAATCCCAAGTATTATTTTTTGTGGCTTTTACAAAGTGCATAAAATAAATCTAAACTACTGAAAAATAAAATTAAAATAAATAAATAATAAATAAAAAAATTGCACAGTCACACAGGTTTGGGCCCTACAATCTACGCGGATATTCTGGTAAAAAAGTCACACAGTTCAGCGCATCTGTTCTGCCTGAACTCGCGCACACGAAGAGAAATGGCAGGCTGACAATTTTGAAATGAATTAAGCCAACACAGAGCTTAATTTAAGTGTCTGAAGGGTAGGTTGGTTTTGGACCCTGCAAACACCACAAAGTGAGAATAACAACTCTAATAGCCTGCTTGAGGAGGAATTTGGATTCCAATCCCCAATATGGTCGCCAAACTGTTTAGGGATTTTGATTAGAAGGGTGAGCAAAAAGAGACCCCTTTGATTGCCTTGGTAAGCCAACAAAGCAACACAAAACAATGGTTAGTAGGTTAGTGAACACATAAGCTATAAAACAAGAAATAAATCAAGATAGGAATAACAAACAATGGAAACTAAACTAAGCAAATATAAACAAAGGATGCATGAAATTTGACACAAAGAGTGGTTACCCAATAGAGAATGGTCTTTGAAATTGAGATCACCGATAGGAGAAATGTGGGATTTATGAATCCCCTATTCCTCCTAGGGAGGGCTCTTGAATGCCTCAAAGTAGATCTATCACTCTCCTATTTTTGCTTGACAATGGTGAAGAACTCTATGGCAACGCTTTCCAAGAGGTGAAAATATTTCCCTATGATATGCTTGCCCAAGTTATTCTTAAAAGAACAAATGGTTTCTCCAAGAATATTCGAGCAGCATAACAATGTAATGAACTTTTTTTTTTGCATACAATGATCATCTATTTATAGGAGGATGGATAGATATTTCACAAATAGTTTCAAGTGTGAATGGGGAAGCCTTTGGAGGTGCCTCCCATCTTTTCAGTGATCCCAAGGCGGAATTTTAAGGCAATTTTGGGGTATGGACGAGATCCACTTCATCCCAGAAGTGGTTGAGGCCTGACCAAAATTATCAATGCATCATTTCTGCATCCTCACAATTTACTCGATTTTGCGGGGCGCATACTGTGCGTGTTTGACGATGTGTTAGCCCGCGCACACGTTGTCTTTGTTGAATGTGTGCAAAAATTCAGGATCTTTTTGCATAGTTTTGTGATTATCTGGCCAAACTTAGTGTGATCCTCCTGTAATTATTGGTTGTATGTTGTATTTGTGTTGACTATTTCTTCATCCGTTGTCTGTATTTGTATGAGCAATTTTTTGGTGATAAAAATAATGTTTATGGTTTGGATAACACATTTCAAAGGTAGAGTATCCTTGTCCTCAAAGAGCTTTGAATTCCTATCCAACCATAGTCCCCAAGTGATAGCAACAGGAAGAGCTCTATACCTCTTAGTTTCCTTATTCAAGCATTGTTTTTTAAGAGATTCCTCTATGGTAGTCCTGCTCTAATAATTTTTTAGGCATGCCAATCCTTCCATCTATGATCCAGGTGGATATTGGTGGCCACCCACCTATTCCAACTGGCTCCTCTTGTCAGTTTTTAGAGGTTGTCTGAAGCCCTACACATCTTCTAGGTGGGTACTGGTGGCCTCCCACCTAATCCAATTGGCTTATTTTGTATGTTTTCATGTCAACACATCTTTTTGTACTTCCAGGGCCATTTTGGGGCCTTAAACAATGTTTCTTTGGCGTTCCACAATCAAACTATAGACGAATTCAAACTTTGATGGCATAATGCATAGTTATCAAAAATACCTTTCCAACGGGCTATCACGCGCCTAAAATGAAGATCGTATGCAAAAGTTACGACCACAGGAAGTTAATGTAATAACTTACCCAAAGGGGGCCCACATGACTTTTGGTGTTTCATCTCCTAGGGTTAGGTTTTTGGATGTCTAGGGTTTTGGCATTCATGTTTATCATAAAAAGTCCTTCAGAGCGTCATTGTAATCATCTTCTTCCGAATGAGCGTAGCCGTCACATCTCTTCTTAAAGATAAAGCTGCCACCATTCTAACGAGTCTTGCACTCTGTATTTTTACAGCCTCTTTACAATTCTTTCATTAATAGAAATCAAGTATTGTTGTATTTCTCTATTTCTGGCAATTGTCATGAGTATTTCATTGTAATTTCTTTGCTTCATTTCATTCCGAAAATAATCCATATCAGTGGTATCAGAGTGGGATGCTCTTGATCGTTTTTTGGCGCATGTCCTTGACAAGGTACGAGTATAGCCAGTTGGGTCTCGAGCTTCTCTCTCTTGAGGACAATCACTCTTGCACGCCCAAGAAACCCTCGATGGCGACAGAAAAGAAAAACGACAGAGCAGAAGATTCTATTAACATGTTTCTTGAGCAAGCTCTTGCTCGACAGAGGGACGAAATGATGGAGAATTTTGCACACATCCTTTAACGCATGTCGATAGCAACATGCACATCTTCATCAAGTGGCCATTTTGGAGGAATATCTCCCTTCAAGGTACAAGTTAATTTTGATGTTCCCATATTTGAAGGTCAAATAGATGTGGATGCCCTAGAAAAATGGTTAAAACTATTAGAAGGTTATTTCTATGTTCAAAAATTTTCTGACAGGGAAAATATCACCTTCGCACTCCTCAAAGCTCTCTCCCATGTCAAACATTGGTGGGAAACTTACTGGGAGCAAAGTTCCACAGGGGAATATGGAATGTATGGGGCTGAGCTAACTTAGGATTTGTTTGTGGATGCGGTAAAAGAACAGTACTATCATGTTGATAACTATGAAGACCAGTACATGAGATGGACCACACTGCAGCAAGAGAAGAGCCAAACAATGTCGAAGTATCAATACTTTCCATACCTTGTGCACCAAGATGGGTACCAAAGACTCCGAGTGACATCTGGTTTTGAAATATCATGGGGCCCTGCATAGGTACATCCAAACCGAAATGGATTTCCTAAAAATCTCATCATTGGGAGACATTGGGAGATGCCTATCGATATGCTGTCAAAATCGAGCAGAAATTCAGGCACCAAAACAAATGGGAATTCGGGTCTGCAAATATGCAACAACCAAAGCATGGTAAAGATGGCCCTAACCAACAACCTCTAGAGAACCATTCCAAGACACGTGACAAGAAGGGTAAAAGAAAGATGAAGAATGACACTAGGAAGTGGTGTGACTTCCACAAAAGCCCCTGGCACAACACCGATGAATGTCGCTTGAAATAGTCATTAGTGATCGAGGTCAAAGACACGGAGCCGAACCCTGATTCAGAATCCGATCTAGAAAATATTGAAAACAGATAGATCATCGCCGCAGACCCCACTGCTATTGTCGCGACCACAACAATTCAACCAGAAGAGCCAGTAGACCATGAAGAGGGAGAGCATCTCTTCCATTCACAGATGTGGGTGAAGGGGACCTCGTTGCATTTCATTGTTGATAACAATAACCAAAAGAACCTCATCTCAGCTAAGGTCGTCAAATAGTTGGGGTTGTCGACAATAGCACACCCACAATCATACAACATCGAGTGGCTTCACCAGGGATAAGATCTTTGTGTCAGCCAACAGTGTCGCTTTTCCTATGGCATCCATCCCTTCAAGGATGAGGTAGTGTGCGATGTTACCCCTCTTGATGTTTGTGATGTTGTTTTGGGCCAACCATATATGTGGAAACGTCATGTTGTCTATGAGTCTAGACCCCGTAGTGTCATTATTACTATGAGAGGTCAGCTCTATAGGATACCATAGGTATTTCTGACCATTGCTCCACCAAAACAGTGTCACAAGGTAATCTCTCATACTACAAAATTCATCCTCTTCACAGTTTGTTCAAAGGATGCACATAAGACCGCTACAACCACTGCAGCCTCAACACCTTCTATCCAACAAAAATAGATTGTTGAAGAGAAAAATATATTTTTTCTTCACCTACAATGGTGCCTACAAAATTCCTTGTCAAACCCAGAGACAACAGGTTGGTGGAACAGATTCAACCTCGCCAGCAACAGGTTTGTGACAGTCTTCCATAGACCAAGCAACATAACTTCTCCAACAAGGCACGCAGCTCACCAAGATTCAGATTCAGAAAATGCTTTCCCCTCTTCCCTGGGCACTCAACGCAATGAAGACCATTGCTTCCTAAGGGGGGAGGACTAATCCAGGTGGATATTGGTGGCCAACCACCTATATAGTCCAACTGACTCCTCTTGTCAGTTTTTAGTTCAACATGTTCTTCTGTACTTCTTTGTAATTGTGGGTTCTACACTTCTGGGGCTATCTAAAGCCCTACACATCTTCCAGGTGGATACTGGTGGCCTCCCACCTAATCCAACCAGCTTATTTTGTATGTTTTCATGTCAACACATATTTTTGTACTTCTAGGGCCATTTTGGGGCCCTAAACAGTGTTTTTTTGGTGTGCCACAATCAAACTATAGACAGAGTCAGTGTTTGATGGAATAATGTGTTGTTCTCGAAAATACCTTTCCAATGGGCTATCACGTGCCTAAAACGGAGATTGTATGCAAAAGTTACGACCTTGGGAAGTTAATGTACTAACTTACCCAAACAGGGCCGACATGACTTTTGTCATTTCATCTCCTAGGGTTAGGTTTGGATGTCTAGGGTTTTGGAATTCATGCTTATCATAAAAAGGCGTTCAGAGCCTCGTTTTAATCATCTTCTTGCGAATGAGTGTCGTCGCATCTCTTCTCAGAGATAAAGCTACCACCATTCTAGCGAGTCTTACACTCTGTATTTTTACAGCCTCTTTACAATTCTTTCATTAATAGAAATCAAGTATTATTGTATTTCTCTATTTCTGGCAATTTTCAGGAGTATTTCATTACAATTTCGCTGCTTCATTTCGTTCTGAAAATAATCCGGATCAATCTCCAACCAAACATGTTTTGAATAAGTGCAATACATAATGAGATGCAAGTTAGTTTCATTGTCATGCCTACAGAGACAAAACCATCCTAGTTCCGCAAAGCTTCTTTTTTGCAATATGTCTCGGGTTAGAACTTTATTGTTCAAGAGGAGTCACATAAAAATTTCGAATTTTGTTGGGAATTTAAATTTCCAAATTTATTTCCACCACCATACCTATGGATTATCATTGTTGTCTGTTGAGAGTGATTTGTATCTTATTCTTGACACATATTCCCTGGTAGGATTCACTAACCATATTATCTAGTCCTCTTTGTCTCTTAATCTAATAGAGCACTTTTTTAATCTTTCTATGTATTTTTTCCATGTTTTTGTATCCTCTTCCCTTAGACTATCCCCCTCTTAGATAGCCATTGATGTTGCCTACCTGTATCATTTTTCCTTCTTGCAATATTCCCAAGGGTATGATACCCTTTGTCATTTAAATCCTATATCAAATGAGTTGGTAGCTTCTAAGAATCCGTGCTTCCTGTCCAAGGTTCTAATCCTAAATGGACCTTGTCTCCCTTTCCTACTCTACATATAACTAGGTTTCAATGAATGGGAATGTCAAAATAATTGCTTTCCAAATTATTGAAGCATTTTGAGATTTTTTAACAGGGTTTCTTACTCAAGCTTCCACATAATCAGGTGTTATGTATTTGTCCTTTATAACATGAGCCCATAGCCCAATACCTTGAACAAGTCACCAAACATTCTTTGTAGATAATGTCTTCAAGAATAAGTAGATGTTCTTAGACCCCATCTGTTAGAAAAATAGGTGTGCTCATTTCACCGTAGACAATATAGCAATATTGTCACCCAACCATAGGCACAAAGCCACCCCCGAGCACCTTAACCTTGACAGACAATAATTCTGGAAGCAATCCATTACCCAACCAAAGTAGTTCACCTTTCTCCAAGGCTAGCGCCCCAAGAAAGAATAACCTAGCAGAAAATCCAAACCATAACCAAGAGAAAGTCCAAGCCAAAACCGAAATGCCAGTTGAAACAATTGTAGTTGCAGTTCCTCTCCAAACTTGCGCACTACTGGTCTTATGCGGTTGTGAGTGTGTGTGTCACAAATGAGCTCTAACACCCTTTATTTATACTGTTCCATCTTAACTGACTAGGTCAACTTCTCTTCATGGGGGATAATAACTCAATATTAATTATTCTATTAAGTCGACTTGTCTTTTAGGGTTATTATCCAAGGATTTAGGGTTTCTCTTACTTCCTGAAATATTCTAGTCTCGTCAAAGGTTACAAGTGGAGGTTAATACCTCCTGTAGCTACCATAATATCAACACTCCCTCCTAGCTAGGGAGGTATTAAAGGCAATGGTCTTGAGCACAAATAGACCATTCAATTGGTAGCATCACCATAGCCACACATGTTATCTCATTATCAAATCATGAGCACCATCATCACTATCCAACTATATAGTCTCCATGGAAATCAGACCAATGCCATCTAATAGAACACAACTGTGTCTATCCATAGTAGTACACAACTACTATCCAGTGGTACACAACCACACCAAGTAGCACACGGCTACTAACCAATGACACATTGTCACAACCAGTGGAACACATCCACCACAGTGGCATACAGCTATTGTCCAGAGACATACAGTCTCCACAACAATCATATCATCTGATATCGACCTGTATAACAATATCATGATACAAATTGACTCATCTAGGCCATTCTTCCCCTCACATCTATGAGACCTGGAAAAGCATTTTCCCTCGTACTTCTTTTGTCTTATTTACAAAATCCTTTTCTTTTATAAATTATAGGTTCATTTTGAAGGGGCTCGGTGGTTTCCCTTGAGTTGGGAACACATCTAAGAGCATTGGGTCATGGTCATAATCCCCCTCGGTGGAAATCTATTGACAAATTCTAATAACTTTTTCCATAAAATTGCCAGAGAGTAAGAATTGATCCAACCTTTTTTTTATTCTAGACTCCCATGTTCGCTTGTTTGTCTAGGTTGGAGATAACTTTGCGAGCTCTATATCTAATAATCCTGCCATCTCTAATTTGTTAATAAACTAACTAGAAAAACTATCCACCTAGGCTGTTATCCCCCAAACCTTCGATGCTCCTAATGAGAAATTTAAATCCCCTCTGACCACCACCAATCCTCTTTGTATCCATTCACTGTTGAAGATTTTTTCCTAGTTTTCCAGTCTATTTGTGTAGGGCCCATATATGTTCAAACACATGATTTATTTCCCAAGGTCCAAAGAGATTAGATACGTCCTTGTACTTGATAACAAAGCCCATGAATTAGAATAGGAGAAAGATCAATTTTTCCACATTGTAATATTTCCCCTAGATCTTCCTATAACATCAATATAACTAAGTCTCATCCCTATAAAAACTTGGACAGGTCCTAAACAACCTTCTCCACATCCATCATTAGTTCTTGTAGAAAAATGATAGATGGGTTATGAGATTATATTAACCTTTTTATGGCCATTTTCTTTAACGAATTGGCCAATGCTTTGTAGTTCAGAGTTAGGAAAATCATTTCGAACCCTGGGGGAAATTTTCTTGTCCCCCACTTTTTACTTCAAAATTTGGTTGGTTTTGAGCCAAGGATATAAAGGGTTTTCTACCTCTATGGACCCCTTTGGATTCCTTTTATTCTAGAACTCCCAAACCCCCTCCTATCCCACCCAAAAAAATTGACGAGCCTCTTGTCTTTGGCTTAAGGTTATATTTTACAACCTCAGAGGTTTGGGAATCACTATGGGATTTCATGTCTACTTACTTTCCAGATGAAACCACATAATTTCTCGGTGAGAAAGCCTCACCACCTCGAGGCCCTCCCAACCTATCTAGAGGAATAAGTGGAGGAGGCTTGGGGATATTAATCTTGATAGGCTGGGGAGGAAGTTACTGAGTTGAAATCTATTCTTTTGTTTACCCCTACCTCCCAAAACCCAAAAAACAATTTTTTAGAATTCTTGTCAAATTCAAATTGAGGAGAAATTTTTGCTTGCCTATTTCTTACGAGGTTTCATTTCTTCTTTTTTCTTATTCCTTGGTTTCTCTTCTTGCTGGCCTATATCCTCCATTGATGTTGTTTTCGACAAACAATTTTCCTTAGATGAGATTTTCATGTTTTCAACCTGATGTTCCTTATACACCTAGACCTTTCTTTTGTTTGAAAGTGGACATTCATTTGCCAAGTGACCATAAATGTGGCACCTTCCACACTTAAAATGGATTCCTTTGTAATGTAGGGGTTTGTAGAAAATCGCAGGTCCATTTCGAATTATGATGGATTTTGCTAGTTCTTTAGAGAGGTCCATTCTAACTAATATCCTTGCCACACCCATGTACCCATAATCATAGTAAGAATTGTCCACTTCACAAAATAAACCCAAGGAATTTCCTATTTCCTTAAATACCTCATCCGACCATAGTATTAGAGGGAGCCCCGATAACCTTACCTGGACCGGAAAAAAGTCCATGTGGGTTGAGCGAGCATTGAAGTCCAAGTGCCATTTCTTGAGAAATATGGTTGAGAGCCCCACTTCCATATATTTCGAAGGATCCTGTCAGTATTAGCCACTTATTTGAGAATCTAAATCGTTTAGCCTTTTACCAGTACCATGCTATGTGGAGGGTATCCTAGCAAAACTTTAAAATTTCCGTGCATCCAAGTCTTTAGTGTTTCACCTCTAATTCTTTTGCCTAGGAATCAACCTACAATAGTTGAGTACTCCAATTCTATAATTTCGTGTAGTTTGATATTATCACCCAATTGTGGATTAATTACCTCCTGCTTCCTTTTGACGCACTTGTGTAGCTTCCTCGATTTACTTGGCTCTCTTGGTCCCAATCCTCCCATATTAGATGCCTTGGATTTAGAGGGGGGAACCCACTCATAAGCCCTCCACTCAACATTCCTCGAACAAAACCTTGAGTCGTTGAAACTCCTTCATCATCATCCTTACCACTAACTAAAGAGCTGAGGGAACCTGGTATTAGGTCTAGAAATATCATGTTAGAGGTGTTGAATGCAAGGGCTATATTCCTTTTCGCCAAATATAAAACCTCATATCTATCCATGTCGAGGGAGTAAAGATCTTGATCCACCAGATCTTCCATATTGTACTTCTCATGGATTACCTTTGCCTCGGTCTATCTATTTAACCGCATCGATGTGTTCAAACCTAACAACCTACCAGTCGATGAGTCCATGTTGAATTTCCATCTACCAAAGTGGGCTCTTTCCAACTCACCCAAAGTCTCAACATTCTCCTCCTCCAATAGACAAGTTCCCATCTGAATAGATTGCATTGGGGGAGACTTGTAGTGGCTTGAGATTTCTACTAGATCAGACTAGATCTATTGGCCCTCCAGTGGATCTTTTGAGAAGTCTACCATTTCATATTTTGTATTCCACTCTCCAATCTACAATCTAGGAGAAAACCCTCCAATCTTTACAAAAACATATCAGGAGTTTTAACAATTTACCATATTCCTCGCAACAATGTTGAATGGTTAAACTTATAGCCAATGGTGAAGAATCTAAGGCTTTTGGGCCCTTCCAACGTTTTGAGCTTGTTCATACTAGGAAGAATTAGCTTAGTCGACTCATTTGTTGAGCTCATCTTCTTTTTGGGTTTATCCTTATGTTACGGAGGAGAAAAAAGTCCTAATTTGTTGAAGAGGGGGAGAAAATGTGTTTCATATACAACAATTCATTATAGAGAGAGGGGAAAAGACTATTAATAGTCTATCCATCAAAAGGAAGGACATATATGTCTCAAGCTCAAAGAATTTTAACATTTACCTCTCCCTCCTTCCTCCATCCATGGTATTATGAGTCTATGTCCGAGCAAACAAATTTCAAGGGAATGGAAGAGGCAACTTAATTGTTTAACATAGAGATCAGTGCTCTCTCTCAATAATCGTGGGGTTTTGATTGTAGGTACATTTTATTATTCTTTTCTCTCATATCTAATGTTCGCTTTGATCTGTTCTCATTAGGATCATTTCTTATTCATGGAAATACTTTTTATTTTCATTGTTACTATGTGAAGTTTGAATTATGTATGATATGTTCTAAAAAGTTAAATAATGCACCTTAATTAAAAATTAGGATTATAGATTTAAATCTAACTAATTATTATTCTTATTGTAATTACAATATAATAAATTATTTAAGGTAATTACTAAGGATTTTATAACTAAGTTTATTTTTATTTTCAATTTTTAGGTTATCTTTTTTTTTTCTAGGTAACAAACCCTCGGGAAAATCTCCATGCAATTCCCCTCATTTTGAGGAGGATGAACTCTAGATTTTCTAGGGCACAAGGCCAAGTCAACAACATGCCGCGAAGCCATTACAACACTATACTCATTAAGAGCTCAACATGTCACTTACATGAATATAACATAGACAAGGACAATAATGCTCAATCCCACAACCAGTGGGGCTAAACCCAATTGACAATTTACGACTTACCTCATGGAAAGGAATTTCAACTTTGTTAAGATTCATTTCTTATTTATAAATATATTTTTATTTATATTTTAATATGAAAGTAAATATTTTATTAAGATTTGTTTATGTTGAAACCTATTACTCTACTTTCATTTAATTACTAGATAAAGAGATTAAGTTACTTATTGTTTGACTCTATAAGATGGGTAATCCAACTTTATTGATTTTGAGGTCATCCTCTCCATTCGGGTAATTAATTTTTTTTTTTGATACATAGGATTTCCCTAATGTACCTTTTTGAAAAGTGGTTTGTTTTAATAATAACGTGGGTGTCCTCCAAGCAAATAGGGTGCCTAGTTTTGTGAGAAAATGACAAACTAAAGCTACAAAGGCATCAACTTAACAATTAATGTCTTGGCTTAAAAAACAAATAGGCTAAGCAATACATGCACTCGCCTACCCAACTACACAACTCAACTTCAATTTGTATTGAACCAAATGATATCTCACATGCTAATCCTTGGATCAACTCCTTCATACTATAATGGATGACTCCCTCATGGAAAAGTTCACAATGTCTAGACATGTTTGCGATAAGCCCATGTCCCAAGTATAAAACTAGTAAGCATGGATTTCTACTGTGGCTCACAAATTAGACCAACTTAAGGTCGCCTAATATACTATCAACTTGCATGTCTTATATGCTTTACTTGGTAAATGACATGACATCCCATGCCATGACCAATATTGACATTGATATATTCTCATGATTGTTTGAATGCGTAATGTGACAACCAAGTTACTATCACAATAGTGCATTGTCTGCTGCCAACTTTGAGTAAGATTCCAACAATTTTGATAGTTATCCCAACATGGGATTTTGCAGGAGCAAAACATTGTCTAACCAATGGTGGATGTTGATGTTGTGCCTCCCCTTCCACTTGGTCTCTTACCACCTAATTTGCCTTTGATCATTCCTCAAATTTAGTAAACACATCATTGAGTTCCTTTGTCTAATGTCCATTACAAATTCCACTTTTTTGGTCAAACTCCTCGATGCTCACACCTCCTTTAGGTTTCCAACTACAATGGATTTTACTCCCTTCCACTCAGTGCCCTTAAGCTTCCAAACACTTAAGGATAGGTATTTTTAGGCGAAGCTTTGAGGAAAACACATCATTTAAGGGTCATATAATGTTGATTGTTTTAGCTTGCAAAAATGGATTAATGTTGCTCCAATCAATGTTATATAGCTTGACACTCCCCTCTAGCATGCCCTGTAATTTGTGCTAGGTAGCTTGACATCTTTCTCGAGCATGGTCTCCAAATTAGCACTAGAAATATCAACAAAAATCCTGCAGTCGGTGCTCATATTTTACGAACATGCATTAGGTAATGAATGCAACATGCGACAACACCACCCCTTTGACCACATGCCACTTGGTAGATGCATTAACATAGGAGAGTTCGAGCGTTGGTTAGGAATTGCCACATATTTGTGTAGGTTGTCAGAGAGTGATCATTTATGTTAGTATTTCCCAACTTGAATGCATTCTAAAAAATATTTGTGAGACAACAAGGATGCAATTCCCAACACACACCTACCACATTTATTTAATGTGACCACGCCATAACATTTTTTGCTCTATGTGTGATTATATGAATTCTTGTAATTTATCTTGTAATGATTGTGCCTCAAGCACCATTTTGTATAAATACCCAGTCATCCTCGTTGAGACTATCAAGTGAGAGCTCCATACATTTAAAATCATAATATACTTATTGACCAATTGTTTATCATTCCCACCAATGATTCTATTTTCATGTGCTTGAATGTTCCTTTTTGTTGCACTCTTCAATTTATGAGTTGATATTATGTTTACATGTTGATTAATTCCCTACACTTGCATTGCCATGGCCCTCCATGTTAATCGATTCCAACATTAAGCATATTCTATATCTTAAGTATTGCAGATTTAACTTTTTACACCTAACATTTCCACAATGGGCTCCTCTTCAATGATAGAAGGTAGTTGTTTGTTATTCACATTGTTCATTACCACTTCTAAGCTATTGTACACTTTCCTTTTGAAGTCCTTGTCATTTTTCTGTGAATGGTTGATGTCAATTGTTTGAATGCCAATGTTCCATAAGTACAAAGTATGATGAACTTCCTGCCCAAATTGATTTTGTGTTTCCTCTTTTTCCTAAAAGCAGGATCCCAACTGTCGAACTTCCAGAAAAATATTTATTTAACACCTTACTACATGAGCATATGTCAAGGGTTGAAGGCATTGATTACATGGCATGCTATGCCATGCAATCATTAAATCATGCTTGAGTGTTAAAAGGATTGGAATGTTGTTACTAGTTGTAACTTGGCCAACCTATAAATTTGAAGTGTAATATGAGGTTGCCATAGCTCATCAATTTATTGTTATGCATTTATAGATCTTGGTGTGAATTGTGAACAGGTCAAGGAATAATAAAGGAGTGCCAAATCTAAAGGGAGAATGGACATGAATGAAAGTTGAGCCAAGGAGAGAGGTCAGAGTGAAGTGAACAAAGGAGTATTTCTAAACATATCCCATGGTAGTTTGGCAATGAATGTAAAGGATGAATATGGAAACTGGTGAATATAAAGGAGGAATATGGATGTTACTAAATAAATTTGCACAAGATTGTTGGTATCGATATAAATAATTCTCTATCACATCATAATCAACTTAAAAAGGTTGCAAAATTGATTTAATGAAATCAATTGGAGAGAATAAAATCTCCTTGAGAGTAAGATACATCATGACTAAGATGAATATAAAGAGATACAATGAAAACTAGAAAAACCAGACTTTGAAAAAAAACTTTCTAACTATGAATCTAAGAAGTAAAGAGTTCTTAAGAGTCAACAATCAAGTTAAAAACTCTTTTTAATTGCTTTCTTTCACTAAAAAAAATGTTCCTTTAACAATAAAATTGATTTTTATTTTTTTATTTGTATAATTTGAAAATACTTTGTTCATCAAAATTATACAAGAAAAATGTTGAAAAATAAATATAATTATTTCACAAACAAATTAAACATTGAATATATATTAACATAAAGATCACAATATATTGAAAATAGGAGACAAATAAATTGTATAATCAATATAGCCATATCGCATGCATCCTTGAATACCTTTAATACCAAGGAATTATGCAATATCAATCTCTATTGTCTATTATTGCATCAATCTAAATGAATTTTTTTTGGCTAGATTTCATACAGAAACAAGTGTTGCGGGCAGTTTAGGAGACAAATGCAGCGGATCCAAACGTGGTGAGTTTTTTAATAATGAAATTGATATTCACCATTTGATAAAGCTATATGAGAGTAAAAGTGGTGATGCCCGTAAATGAGGCTGCGAATTCAAAGTCTACCTTTGGAAAAATATTTCGTGAATGGAAATTAGAATGGAGGGATTAATAGAAATTTAGTTTGAAAATAAAATATACTAACTTACCCATGAAAATTTATAGCATTTATAAAGATAAAGAAATTTATAACATTTATAAAAATAAAAATATGGTAATCTTTTGGTGAGGTGGATTTGGATTTTACAAATAATATCTCTCCTGCTTCAAACATTATAAAAACATGGCTAAGTTTAACTTAACAATGAATATAATTTTAAATGCAATAATGGTTAAGCTTAATTTAACAATGAATATAATTTTAAATGCAATAGATCAAACTTTGTTTATTTTTTTAATAATGAAATTGACATGGCTTTCATGCTTCAAACATTATAAAAACATGGCTAAGCTTAATTGGAATATAATTTTAAATGCAATATATCAAACCATGTTTATTTTTTAATAATGAAATTGATATGGCTCTCATGCTTCAAATATTATAAAAACATGGCTAAGCTTAGATCAAACTATATGAGAGGAAAAGTGCATTGGTAATGCACGTAAATGAAATGAAACAGTGAATTCAAAATCCACCTTTGGTAAAAGGTTAGGCAAATAGAAATTAAAATGGAAGGATGAATAGAAATTTAGTTTGAAAATAAAATGATTTATTTTGCCTGCTTTTCCACCACCTTGCATGTTATACACCACCAATCACCTTGTGGGTGATTCACATTTCTCAAGAGTTAAACTTTTTCAATCTTTATGGAAATGAGGTATTTCAACTCCTAGATATGTTAGCGTTAGAAGTCAACTCAAGACTGTTATTGAGTTAAGCCTAGCACACTTTGTTTTAAAATGTTCAATAGGGGTTTTAGGATGGATAAAACCTTGCTTGATTTGAAAAGGGAATAATGATCAAATATGTTAAGATCACTCACCTAAGTGCAACAAGTAAAGTAAACAAAACTCATGGCTAGAAATTTAATATTAAGTGATGTGATTGAGAGAAAAAGGAAAAACAAACACTGATAAATACACCAGTAACAAATCTTGTCTTTAATGTCTTTATGCAGCAAAGGAAAAACATTTATCTAGAATTCATTCTAAATAAGATTTAAAGAGAAAACACAAATGTGACAAAGATTACTAAAACGTGTTAAAACAACCTTCTCAACATAAAAGCATTTGTCATAAGCTCGTATAACATCAACTAAGTGTTCAGAGGAAAATGTGAAGATGATAAACAAAGAAAGATAACATACTAACCACCAATTTCATTAGCAACTCAAGTCTTTATACAAGAAAGATAGATCAAAACAATTTATAACAATGCAATATCAAGCCAAAACTGGGATTCAACCCTTTCTTCTTCTACATCATTTGATATATAGTGTTTTGAATTAGTTAAATGTACTTATGGTCGATCTTGACTATCTGGGACAAATCAAAACCAATCCCTACAAAAACTCAAAATGAATTTCAACCTTTGACTACTGATATACAAAATAATAATAGTTTTACAAAAGAACCTCCTAGGATCAAGGCAACAGCCTTGCATAAAATACTCTTTGCTTGACTTGTTCTTCATTAAGATGATAGCACTGCAACGTCCCCTTAATCCTTCTCAGATATAGATGATCTTCAAAGATCCATACGAATCCAACCTTTGACAACTCAATCCTAGTGCCTAATCTGCATTTATATTTGTATCCCAATATAGCTTTTAGATCCACAAAAGATGTATAGATTCATAACATGCTTCATAAGATGTTCTCATAGGTATAACCCTCCTCTATTACAAAAATATGAAAATGGGTGAGTTTAGCAGCAAAATTGGTTGCTACAGGTGTTCCTGTAGCGACCATGTTTTTATGTGTGTGACTGCAGGAACTTCCTATAGCAAACTACCCAAAAACCAATTCTGTATGTTTTCAACTCCTTCCTTTGCCTGGGTTGTAGTTGGTCATATCCAAAAAGGGGTATGATACCTTAGACACAAGAAACAAAAATATTTTTCCATCATCCATCATTTGACAACTCAAAAATCGGATTTACCCTAGAGGTGGTATTTTCAAATTGATAGATTTCTATGAACGATTGAAGAAGCGACTTCTACCATCAATTATAAACTATCTTCTCTGGTCTACTTAGATTGATATCGGGTTTGCATTCTCTTAGGCTCATTCCCTTCAGATCCGATCTTAGGGTTTGAGCTTTTCATATTCTTCTTACCCTGTTTTCTGGTAGAAACTCTGTTTTTTTCCAGTGATAGTCTTTTTATTCGTGATCAGACCACCCTTCTTGAATTTATTCTTCTCAGGCTTAGTGACAGGGATTTTCTTGCTTGCAGATGGCTTCTTCATAGGTTTAACAAGCTCTTCATCGATGAAGATGACCTTCTCTGTGATAGCAAGTTTATACACTGCTTTAGACTTCATCCTGAACTTTTTTTGAGGCCTAGTGCCCCTTTTTCGCATTACAATTTTATATTGAGAAACATTGTCTTGAGAGGAGCTTGAGTTGGGAGGAATGACCTTTGGGGAATGGTCTTTAAGTTGTACAGGCTCTACCAATTCCTTTGCTGTCTCAGGTTTTTTATCCTCTCCCAATACCCTAGGTTTTACCTGTCTTTGAATCCTTCTAGAGTAAGTCTTATGTGCAAAAGTAAATGGATGCTTACCTCCACCTAGAATACGAGAAGACCCTTCATTTTCTTGCTGGCTAGTTGGGGGAGCTTCCACGAGTTCATCTGAAATTTTAACACATGTTGTTCTCTTTCTCTTCTTTGCATTAGTTGATCGACTGGTGCTAGATGAAGTTTATTGTTCTAGATTAGCACCCTTATCATGTGATTTTGCAGTAGAAGGATACACTTTCTTCTCAAAACCCGACTCGATCAAAAATTTATCCCAAGTCTTCTGCAATTTCCCCAACTCGGCTTTGACAAGTACTTTGATCAAGCCCTGATGATAGATTCTGTGAGGAGGGGTCTTGGCGTTTTCTTGGACCTTTATGGCCATCTTGTTGAGATCCCTCAAGAAATAATAGGGTAGATTCATCCTCTTAATTCCTGCCAGATGAAGCATAAATCGAAGATGAAATAGAAATACCATAGAATAACGCCCCTCACAGATGATGGATCTTTTAAGCATGAGTAAGGCTTCCATCAATTCACCAGCAATCCAATCCCTCGGAATGCCTTTGGCCCAATTAGGGTCTCTGTGTTCAGATTTCAGAAACTGATTTACATCTCCTCATGTAATCAGTTTGGTTTTAAACCACCTTTCACCATCAGTCAGGATGTTGCAAGCAACTACTATAGAATCCTCTGTAACCTGCATGACCAAGTTTGCAATTTGGGCCCATTGTCCATTGAAAATCTCAGTAAACGCCCTGGTTGTAGCGTAATGATGACCATCCAGCTTAGTATAGAAAAGATACCAACTTGCCCAATCAAAAATATGGCAACTGTCTTCATAAGCCTCCATGATCTCTGGCCCTTCGGGCTCTTTCCTATTCACATGTCCACCTTTACCCATCTGCGTAGTTGCTACCATAAGACTAGACTCTTGGCTACAAAGAAGGGATCTATCTGTTGTGTAATGACAATAATAGGGGATATGTTTATCGTGTGGGTGTCAATTCGAATCAGCCAACTGTTGTAGGTAACGCACAATGCTCTGGTTTTGAAAATATGTTGTTTGAAAAACCTCATCCGTGTAACCCTCTGAACAACTGATGTGTAGAAAAGACCACCCATATTCGCATGCTATGGATGACAACTGGAACTTGCTAATTGTTTTGCATACACATGAACTCTGCAGTACAATCCACAACTTCTATGACTCTCCAAGGTACTCGAAATAATCACGACCAGGGACATGTGGAAGTTCTTGTAGCGCTCAACTAGATTTGTTCTTTTGCTTTCTTGGGAAGATTAGACTTTGAATCTGCAACCTACTAAGTTAAATAATCATGAAGTATAGATGTTGACATGACTTATGGCTCAAATGAAAAGATTTGAAGTCAAGTGATGTCATCAAGCAATCATTTAAACATATGTGTAATTCCTTTTGTCCCCCTCTCACAAAACTAAGTCCATCTCATTCATTCGATCTAGCATTGTTTTAATCCATTTAAGATAAACTATCAAACCTTTAACAACATAATGATAAAGATTTATAACTTATACTAAATTTTAAATGACAAGTAGGGATGAATGAGGAATAAAACAATGTAGAACAAAGTAGGTGTTAACAATGGCTCCATGGGGGATGGAGTTTTCCCTGTGAAACTCCAAGAACTTTGAGTAGACCTGTACCTTCTAATCCTTTGATCTTCATACCATGCTTATTTGCAAACTATGTTATTCCAGCTCCAGAGCTCTAAACAAAATTTATTCAAAAACAGATCAGATTGTAAAACAAATAAAAACCGTTTCTGAAAACCGAAGGAATAAAAACAACATTGCTCCATTGGGCCATGGAGTCTTTATTGCCTGATTACCACACACGCCGATATGTACAATGAGATTTGAGCCACCAATGGCCTTAGTCAAATAATTTCTTCAGAAAACGCCCAATTACTAGGCCACCAAAAACCTCTTCACCTTCCAAATTTTGCAATAGGAAAGTGTTGTTGTCTAAAACCTTCTCCACCCTGAATGGACCTGACCACAAGCTATCAAATTTCCCATGATGATCTTATCTGCGAGCATCTCATTTCAAAACTAAGTCACCAGGTAGAAACTGTTCTATTTTTACTTTTCTTTCAAAAGTGTCTTTAACTTTCTATTTATCCTGATGTGCCTTCTCCGGAAGTTTCTCTCGTGCTTGCTGCAATTCTACAATCTGGAAAATCCTTCTAATAACATCATTAGGTCCAGCTTCAATTTCTTGTAGAAATTTTACAACTGGCAAAGCAAGTTGTACAAGAAAGACTGCTTCCATTCCATACACTAATTGAAATGGTGAGGTTCCAATTGCTCTCTTTGTGCTAACACGGTCAGCCCACAAGGCATATTTCAATTTTGAATCCCAAGCTCTCTTATTATCTTCCATAAGCTTCTTAATGATCTTAACCATGCTTTTATTGGATGATTCAGTTGGGCCATTACCCTGTGGGTATAAAGCAGTAGAATGCCTAAGCTTAATGCCATAGTCCTCACAAACTTTTACCATGTTAGTGGATTTGAAAGCTGCAACGTTATCGGTAATGATCACTTTTGGACAACCAAATCTAGATGAAATATTCTCTCCAAGAAAGCTTATAATTACCTTGTCAGTTTCCCTCATTATAGGTACAACTTCAATCCACTTCGTGAAGTAATCTGTAGCTGTCATAATCCATCTGTGTTGGCCACTCAATGGAGGGTGGATCTCACCTATGAAATCCAAAGCCCATTGTTGGAAAGGTGCATAAATTTTTACAAGTTTGAGAGGTAAGGACTTAAGCTTCTGTTTTCCAGCAAACCTTTAGAATTTCTCACATGCTCTAACCTTTACACAAACATCAGAAAATAGACTAGGCCAATAATACCCAACCCTAAGAATTTTATATGCAGTGGACTTCCAAAAGTGATGTCCCCTACACACTCCTTCATGAAATTATGACATGACTCTATGTGTTTGTTCTTCATCAAGACACCTTAGTAAAATCCAGAAGGATCTTTCCAAAACAGAGTTTGATTATTTACACAATACTTAACAACTTTGAGTTTCAGGGATCTTACTTTGGACTTATCCATTCATGAAGGAGCTTGGAAATTCTGTAGAAAATAAAGGATATCTATGTACCATTATGATTCAACAATCTTTTGATTGACTTGAGAACTATTGGTCTGAGTTTGTAAATTTTCTTAATTGTTACAGATGTAATCAACTCCCAGAGCTCTGTAATTGGAATCAACTAGCAACTTAGCTCACCCCTGCCCTTTGACTAACTTGGTAGGATTGATCTACATGTCATATTCCAATAGCTTAGCTATCCATTTACTTCTCTTTCCATCACTGTCTGACTAAGTCAAGATGTCTTTAATAGCACTAGATGCTACATATGCAATGAATTTGGAATGTAGCACATAAACTTTGAAAGACTTCAGTGCTTTAACCAAAGAAAAAGCCTGCTTTTCCATAATATCGTACTTTAACTCAACATCTCGAAGTGCCCTGTCGAAGAATGCAATGGGTTGTTCAAAACCCTCATAATTTTTCTGCAAAAGAGCAGCTGCTAAAGTATCTTGAGATGCAAAAGAAAAAATCAAGAACTCTTTTTCAAAATCTGGGCTAATCAAAATAGGGGCATCTGAAATAGCCTGCTTAATATACTGGAAATAATCTTTTTGCTTTAGTTCTCCATTTGATCTCACTAGCTTTCTTCAACATGTCAGTTATGTGTTTGACCAATTCAACAAAGTTGGGAATAAACCTTCTGAGAAAGTTTATCTTCCCAAGGAAAGAATGGATTTCCTTCTTTGTTCTAGGGATATAAATCTTTTGAATAGTTATCACTCTAGTAGGATCAACTCCATCAACACAAACAATATTCCCTAGCAATTTCCCTTGTTCTAAAACAAAATGAGATTTTTTGGGATTTAAAGAAAGACCATGCCTTTTGCACTTCAAAAATAAATGTCTTAAATGACGTAGATGCACCTCATCAAATCTAGAGAATACAGTAATGGCATCCAAATAGATGACCACAAATTTATCCTTCTCTCCCACAAAGGCAATATCCATGGATCGTTGAAAAGTGGCCCCAACATTCATCAAACCAAAAGGCATCCAAGCATACATAAAAGTACCCCAAGGTGTTGTGAATGCAGTCTTATCCATGTCATCTCGATGAACAACTACCCGATTGGATCCAGAGAAACCATCAATCATAGACAACTTGCTAGATCCTACCACACTCTACAATATATGTTCCATTTTGGGCAATGGATAGTTGTCTTTTCGGGAACATCTGTTCAAATTTTTTAAATCGACACAAAGTATGATTTCACCATTTTTCTTTCTCACGGGCACCAAATTTTCTATCCAGTCAAAGTACCTCAAGGGTACGATGATTTTAACATCTAAAATTTTTGTGACTTCCTTCTCCATAATGGGTAACAAGAGAGGATTAGTCTGCCTTGATTTCTGCTTGAAAGGTTTTAGATTCTCTTTCAAAGGTATCTTATGTTGGATGACAGTTTCATCAAAGGTCCTAAGATCTTCGTACTGCCATGCAAAAATATCAATGAACTCCTTCAACAATTCTTCATATTTAGCTCGGTATTTTGCTGACAGGAATTTTGATAATTTAAAATGCTTGAGATTTGCAACAGTCCCAAGATTACAATCAATCACCTCTGCTTCTTTTTCTGGATCAGGAAGCTTCACATGAACATCATTATGATCAAAAATTCTTTCGAGAGGTACAAGGCCTTTTGGAATATGATTAGTAGGCAATTGCAAAATCTTATGCCCATCAATCATATTATGAAAATTCAAATTCTGGTTAGCCTCATCCAAATCCTCATCTTGATCTATATGGATTGAAGAAAAATCATCTACAACTTCAATGCACCTTTTGATTTTCAGGGATCTTACTTTGGACTTATCCATTCCCGAAGGAGCTTGGAAATTCTATAGAAAATAAAGGATATCTATGTACCATTATGATTCAACAATCTTTTGATTGACTTGAGAACTGTTGGTCTCAGTTTGTAAATTTCCTGAATTGTTACAGATGTAATCAACTCCCAGAGCTCTGTAATTGGAATCAGCTAGCAACTTATCTCACCCCTGCCCTTTGACTAACTTGGTAGGATTGATCTACATGTCATGTTCCAATAGCTTAGCTATCCATTTACTTCTCTTTCCATCATTGTCTGACTAAGTCAAGATGTCTTTAATAGCACTAGATGCTACATATGCAATGAATTTGGAATTTAGCACATAAACTTTGAAAGACTTCAATGCTTTAACCAAAGAAAAAGCCTGCTTTTCCATAATATCGTACTTTAACTTAGCATCTCAAAGTGCCCTGCTGAAGAATGCAATGGGTTGTTCAAAACCCTCAGAATTTTTCTGTAAAAGAGCAGCTGCTAAAGTATCTTGAGATGCAAAAGAAAAAATCAAGAACTCTTTTTCAAAATCTGGGCTAATCAAAATAGGGGCATCTGAAATAGCCTGCTTAATATACTGGAAATAATCTTTGGCTTTAGTTCTCCATTTGATCTCACTACCTTTCTTCAACATGTCAGTTATGTGTTTGACCAATTTAGTAAAGTTGGGAATAAACCTTATGAGAAAGTTTATCTTCCCAAGGAAAGATTGGATTTCCTTCTTATTTCTAGGAATATAAATCTTTTGAATAGTTATCACTCTAGTAGGATCAACTCCATCAACACAAACAATATTTCCTAGAAATTTCCCTTGTTCTAAAACAAAATGAGACTTTTTTGGATTTAAAGAAAGACCATACCTTTTGCACTTCAGAAATACCTGTCTCAAATGACGTAGATGCTCCTCATCAAATCTAGAGAATACAGTAATGGCATCCAAATAGATGACCACAAATTATCCTTCTCTCCCACAAAGGCAATATCCATGGCTCATTGAAAAGTGGCCCCAGCATTCATCAAACCAAAAGGCATCCACGCATACATAAAAGCACCCCAAGGTGTTGTGAATGCAGTCTTCTCCATGTCATCTCGATGAACAACTACCTTATTGGATCTAGAGAAACCATCAATCATAGACAACTTGCTAGATCCTACCACACTCTACAATATATGTTTCATTTTGGGCAATGGATAGTTGTCTTTTCGGGAACATCTGTTCAAATTTTTTAAATCGACACAAAGTCTGATTTCACCATTTTTCTTTCTCAAGGGCACCAAATTTTCTATCCAGTCAGAGTACCTCAAGGGTACGAAGATTTTAACATTTAAAAGTTTTGTGACTTCCTTCTCCATAATGGGTAACAAGAGAGGATTAATCTGCCTTGATTTATGTTTGAAAGGTTTTAGATACTCTTTCAAAGGTATCTTATGTTGGATGATAGTTTCATCAAAGGTCCTAAGATCTTCGTACTGCCATTCAAAAATATCAATGACCTCCTTCAACAATTCTTCATATTTAGCTCGGTATTTTGCTGACAGGAATTTTGATAATTTAACATGCTTGAGATTTGCAACAGTCCCAAGATTACAATCAATCACCTTTGCTTCTTTTTATGGATCAGGAAGCTTCACATGAACATCATTATGATCAAAAATTCTTTTGAGAGGTACAAGGCCTTTTGGAATATGATTAGTAGGCAATTGCAAAATCTTATGCCCATCAATCATATTATGAAAATTCAAATTCTGGTTAGCCTCATCCAAATCCTCATCTTGATCTATATGGATTGAAGAAAAATCATCTAAACTTCAATGAACCTTTTGATTTTAGAATCCTCCTCAAATACTCTTCAATGCTTGACATTGTCTGGAATAGATGGCCTGTACCTAACCTCAACCTCATATTTCATCTTTGGGGGCAAATGAGGTTTAAAAGTGCTTGCTACCACAAGCAATGAATCAACCTGCTCATTCTAATTTCTTGGAATATATACAATATTAAAAGATAGAAAAAAGGCTTCAACAACGTCCCATACATCATTTTCGTAGTCTTTCAACCGAATATTCTTTGTCTGATATACATTTCTAACATGTTGTACAATGAGTTCAGAATCCCCATGCACCTTCAAATGTTGAATTTTCATTTCTCTGGCTGCCCTGAGACCTAATAGCAATGCCTCATACTTTGCAATGTTATTTGTTGTATCAAATTCTAACCTGTAAGATAGGGTAATGACTTCATGTTTAGGAGAAATCAACACTACACCTGCTCCTACGCCTTCTCTGGATGAGGCTCCATCAAAGTATAATTTCCATAACAAATTTTGATTTTCAGCAGACTGTGGGGAAACAACTGATTTTGTCAAAGGCAAAGATTGTTGGACAACATTATCAATATGAAATATAGAGGATCCCAAATCCACATCAACTGCATGAATAAGATGATTTACAGAATGATCATTGTCACTAATAATATAAGCCAATTGAGCCTCATGATAGAGTCTTCTAAATTCCCCTCCAAACATAGGTATAGTGGCATAACAAAGATCCATTTGAAGAGATCCCCCAAGCTTCTTACACAAGATCTGGACAACAACATACCAAACCTAGGAGGGATATCGCCCACAACTATATCCATGACTAAACTTTTGGCTGGGATTTGAGATAATGAAACAGTAAGGTCTTTGATAACCCCCAAGCATTTGACCTTTTTGGAATCAAAAGAAAAGAGATCATGGTATGCTTTAGTGATTTCTTATCCCATGTCTTCCATGACAACCTTTGGCATAAGATTATGGAAGGCTCCTGAATCTAACAGGCAATTATGAAGGATTTTGTCATGAATATTTAATGAGACATAAAAAGGAGGAGTGGAGTCATCCCTCTCTTCTATAATTGGCCCTAAGACAATAGTGGGTTTTTCAACTTGGAGATTAATCACATCAGTAACAGGATCAACAATAGAAGAAGGTTGCTTTCAAAATCTGACTTCTATAAGAATTTGTTTTAACTAATTCAGTCATAGGAATGGGAATTTTGATCTTACTCATCTCATGTTCTAGGTTGAAAGGAGATGAGGACTTGTCTACTTCCGGGGCTGATACTTTCATAGTTGGTTGTACTTGCTTTCTTTCAGGATTTTTGTTGCTTGTTTGTACTGCTGGGACAACAGGTTTATCTTATTGAGGAGCAGATTTTGCAGGAGTTGATTTGGATCTAAGATTGTACCCTTGTTGATCTGTATTACAAAGAATATTATCTGGACTTCCCCCAGTCTGTGAATTCAATGAATCTTTGTATTCATTATGTGTTAGGTGACTAAGAGCAATCTCATCTCCGAACAAATGAATATCCATATCTTCAGCTTCTTGATTCTCTTCAATGTAATTATTCTGTAGAGGTGTCTAAATTTTATGATCATCATTATTCTTCTTATCCCTTTGCATGATATGAGGGTTATAAGGTCTTCTATATTGATTTGGATTCCGATTTCTTTCTTGAGGTGCATTCCATTTTGATTTTTCCAATCTGAGTTTAGATAGTTCAAACGACATTTCCTCCATCTTTCTCGCCATCTCCTCCAAGGAAATCTTTTGATTTTTAGTATTTGATGCAGAAGACTTGTATTCTTCTTTTAGCTTTCCCTTATCAGATCTCTTCTTCAGCTATTTTGATGCTAGAATGTTGGATTCAACTTCAAGAGTTGAATCTTGCATATAAGCCAGAGTAGTTGATCTTCTTTCCCTAAGAAGCAAACAAAAATCAGCATCAAAGGCATTAACATAAGTAATCTTTGCTAACCTTTCAGTTGGCCTGATATCATCCGATATTTTATGGTACATCCGATGGAATCTCTAAGAGAATTTAGAGACAGATTCACCATTCTTTCTTCAGAGATTGTTGAATTATGTCATGTAATACAAATCATCTTTCTCGTCACCCCACTTTCTCAAGAAGGTGGCATCAAGGTTTGTGATGATGATAATAGAGTTAGCTCTAAGGTTCTTGAACCACTTCCTCACTTCTCCATCTAAACTTTGAACAAAAAGCCTCATCCACACATCATCATAATCCACTTGGAAATTGCCAACAAAGGAATATAAATCAGTTAAATGCTCCTCTGCAGTTGTTTCCCCTTGATTGTCAAACCTTGGAAGGTACTTCATGTAGTCATTTGCTCGGAGAGGATGAAGATTATTTTGTAATAACAAAGGTGCATATCTGGCAGCCTTGATAGCATCCATTGGATTGGGAGGTGCTACACCAGCCATTGTTTGACCACCTAAAGGTTGATTTGTATGTGGAGACTGTGGTGATAAGGGCTTAGGGATGTTCACCAATTGAAGCTTAGGAGAAGACTGGAGAATTTCTTCAATAAGTTTTTCAGTAGCAAGGATATTAACTTGGAGGCTAAGATTGGGTTT
>ML799395.1:0-12793 GCA_009831015.1 Picea engelmannii
AAAACTCTTATGTTCTTGAAAGTGAAATTGATCAATCGCTCATGACAAGATAGATATGGTTCCAAAAATCAAAGTGAATTTGTGACCAGTTCTAACTTCTTAAAATAGTTGAAAATTGGCAGCTCGATGAACACTATGTAATAATAGTTCATTCCCAAAAAGTAAGGATCATTCATGCTTCATGTACATCTAGAAACTGAAATATACTTAGTCATAGGATTGATGGTAGGAAGTTATATTAGATGCTCCATTTTCATATGACGGTATGCGACCTCTGATCTTTAATATGCATATGGGAGAGCATATATACCGATGGTTTCAACCCTAGATAAAATGGTTCCCTTATAATGTTTGTTTAGGTTTTAATTTACATCATGGTAGAATCATTAGCTTTCTGGGTAATGTACCCTTCAATTATGAATAACCACTCAGTAAACCTGTAACGTGCTTCCATCCATACATGACACGGGAATTTGTTTTCACCCCAGACATGATAACATACATTGAAACTTGCAGAAGTATGCAAGCCCTTTTATTAACAGTAAAGGAAATTGATATTTTTGTTCTTTTCTTGACCCATTACAAGATACTAGATAGACTGAGCCCAGTGTACCATGTTATATTTTAATCCTCGTTAATAAGACCTTTCAAATCACATGAAAATTCACAACACCACCCACTCTGAGAAGCAGTGGTTTGATTCTCCCACTGTGACCTCTAAAAATGCAACTTTGCATGTCGTGTGATAGGGGAAGCTCTAAAAGCAAGGAAGAAGCTAAAAAGGGTGCAACATTATCAAATGATCAAATCTATTAATCTTAGTGTTGTCATAACTATGTTGTTATAGGTTGCTTTGAGGGGTCATGTATGCACCTACTAGGGTCCACACACCTGTAGCAGAGTTGGGATTTGACAAGATAAATGTAGGCCAACAAGAATGACACAAATTTTTCATCGAAAGGGTATAAATGGGGAACATTTCATATTTTGAAATATTAAGAAGCATTATCATCAGTTGGTCAAGTCTCATAACAATTCTGCAAGTATTTTTCACCTCCTTTCTCATCTCCATTGGTAGAAACAAAGGAAGGGAATGGGATCTGATTAACACTTATAAGGGGAGAATGATATTTTTCCATTTCTCTTACACCTTTCCATCAAAGGGGACCTAGATGTCATCAATGGTTTTGTACCTGTCTTGTAGCAAGAAGAGAGAATAATGAACAAGTTGTGGCACAATAACATTCTGACTATTTTAGCCCTCCAAAGGCACGTGAGCTCCATTGAAATTGCTTTTACTCTTTTGGTTTTCATTTCTATTTTTGTTTTGTTTCCTGTCTTTCAATTTTCTTTATTAGTAGGTTTTTTATACTCTCGATGTTATATAATTTTTTGAAGGAAAACCTTGGGATCCCTCCTCTTCCCTATAATATCTGGATGGAGTGCAACTCACCACCAACCACACTAGTGGTTGGTAACCCCAAGGGACTCGACCAAATTTAAACCTGTGACTTATGGCCTCCCCATCGACAACTGTCTTGGTTCAACTGATTGAGCTAACCCTTGGTGCTCACTCTCATTGTTATATGTTCCAACTTCGGTTTGCATTATAACTAGTTATATGTTTGAGCTTCGTGATGCATAAAATCTAGTAACACCCAAATTAAATACAACATATAACATTATTGTTATCTTAATTTTATGTTATATTACTAACATGTTGTTACAAGCATGTGGCTGGTAACCCCAAGGGACTCGACCAAATTTAAACCTGTGATTTATGGTCTCCCCATTGACAACTGTCTTGGTTCAACTGATTGAGCTAACCCTTGGTGCTCACTCTCATTGTTATATGTTCCAACTTTGGTTTGCATTATAACTAGTTATATGTTTGAACTTCGTGTTGCATAAAATCTAGTAACACCCAACTTACCCTTTTTGACATAGGAAAACAATCTCCCTCTTTGATTATTTCAACAGATAATGATATCTTAATCATGGAAATGGAAGGGAATTCTTAAATAACTAGCCACAAATATTTTTTGTACTGTTATTTGCTTGAATGCATAAAAAATGGGAGATGCTTATTTGCATGTTTGGTGGCCTCTAGATACTCTAGAAAACCATCCTGTTGCACAGATGTTTATAGTGTTGTGAACAAGACCTTAGTTGATGTGTTCTTTTGTCCACCACATGAGGTTGAATACAATCCTTCTATTTAGGATATTCTCTATTTCAAGGCTCAACCTGTAATGCATAGGTGTCAATGGCCACAAGTATCTGTAGAATCATTCTCTTTTGTTATGTTTATGTTTTTCTGTTCTGACTATTTTTTGTTATATCAGTTACTCATTTTAGTTATATTTGGCAGGTTTCTTGTGCTTGAGTCAATTCATTTAAGGATGCCTAACCTCCATTTCTTTCCTGTAAACCTCTCAAATGTTGTAAAGGTAAGCACTACTTATTAAATTATTTTGGTCAGAGGTGCATATTGATAGTTGTTGATTCTTTCATTGCACTTGCATAATATATTATCTTTTTAATCTAACCTTGATCCAATCTATTCAAAGAATGAACACCTATCATGCTGCTAGTTATTAACATAAATGGTTACGTTGTATTTCTCCTTGAATTGAACATCATGCATTCCTTAGTGATGTTGTATGTGTAGTTTGACCATGATGTCTACATGCCTACTGTTGAACCTCGTGGAACAATTGAGGCATGTCCGACATAGAAATACTTCACTGCTTTTTCAAAGATGTAAATGTAATTAACTTTTTAAGATATAGTCTGTATACATAGACATACATATGTATATTGTCTTTTTCATTTTAGGCTGCTCCATTATGCAATATAGCAACGCAGTGCAAAAATGTAAATGTAATTAATTTTTTTATGATATAGTCTCTATACATAAACATACATATGCATATTGTCTTTCAGTTTAGGCTGCTCCATTATGTGACAAAGCAATGTACTGCGATTTCAAAAGCAATAAAATTATAATAGGTAAAAGTCATGTTTAGCAATGCTAAAATCCAGCCTATGGTCCAATGATTTTGTCTTTCAATAACATAAGGGTTTCAACAAAATCATGTTAATATTGTGCATGACCTTTTTAATATTTGATTTCTTGTTATATGTGACCTAAAATATACTTTGAGCAACAAGATTTATGTGATCTGAAATATACTTTAAGCAACATGCTTTATGGATTTTAGTTGTGATTTGCAGTCATTTTGCATCCCGTGGTAATTATCGTGTAAATACAAGGACAAACATAAAAATGATACCTATCATGGGAATACCAGATTCAATCCAGGCTTATTATTTTTACATTATACTCATCCTCATTGAAATAAAACTAAGTTACCAGATCCGCCTGGGTCAGATCTAAGATCCATGTTTCCATAGATCGAATCCGGATCTGGAAAAGATACGTTTCTGAATTAGAAAAGCTGGAGGGTCAGCTTGATGAAAGCAGTTCGCTGGTTGATCCTCTTGAGTCCCAATCGTTTTTATAAATACAAATCCAAAAAAAAAATAAGAGTATGGTCACTAAAACCCTAACTTTTGCTCATAAATTAAGCCTCCCCGTCCAAAAACGCACCAATTTGGGGTTTTCACAATTGTTTACATCTGAGTATCTCATGTATAGATATCATGTCAATGTTTACATGTTACGTCAATATCGGTCCCCTTCTCATAAACGACTGATTTGCATCTCAGTTTCTAGTTTTTGATGTATACGTATCATGTCAACTTTTACATTTCAGATCAATGTTGCACTTATTTCATGTGTGCACTGTGCAATGTTTACATTTTGACTCATATCCCTATATTATGTTAATACTATAGTAGTGGAACTCTCTTCTTTTTTACTATTTTTAAAGTTACGAATGGTTTTGTTTAATAAAACCTTTTTATGTTTTTGGTAATTATATATTTTGTCATTTTGAGTTGAATGGTTAGTTTATTTGGTTTGAAGAGTGTATTTTAAGGTAGAGAATATCTGAAAGTTTAGTTGAGGGTTATGGGTACTTAATGAGGTAGGTGGCAACTTATGTGGCATGTGAAGTTGTGTGACATGGAATACACTTAGCATTCTCCGGATGCCTGAGGTTTTGATGTGGTAATATTTAGGGTTTGCAAAGGATTAATGTTAGCCACCACTTCAACCCGACATGACTTGCAGTAAATACATGAGGTAATTTTTGTGGGTTTACCACCTCGAGGTTCTGAGGTTCGAAGGCAAGGTGGAACTTTGGACTGTAATCGTTGCAACGATTTTCCAAGGCGTATGAGTTCAACACATTTTCAGGTTCTGGGTTTCGACTTTTCTACCATCTAAGTTCAAGTCATTGTAAAATAACTTAGTTGTGGCTCTGTGAATGATATGCTATGCTTGTTGTTGATTGTCCGCGTGCTTAGTTTCGATGCATGAAAATGAGCGCTCCTGATTGAAGGGAATTAATGCATAGTGGTTGATATTGAGTTCTGAAGGGGGGAAATATGTTGTTTAACTTTGTGGATTTCTTTGTATTTGTTCTCGGGTTAAACCCAAATCATCGTTTCGTCGCTACCCTGTTCGTGTGGAAATGAATTTGTTGACGATTAAAATCGTAACGATGAATTCTGTACGCAGATTATTGCTAAAGCCCTATTATTTAAACTATGCTAATAATATAATACTAGTAGGTGGGACCCCCTTGTAGACTAGAGGCGCAAGGATAGACATATCACACATTTTTTTGCTACTGTTTTGATGTTGCCTACACAGTCCTACATGGGTGACAATGCAGTCTTGGTTTCATTTTGACATAGTAATAGGTGGATGACGCATTTTATGGAATGCTTCTTGTGATCCAAAGCATTTTTTTTGTTATGATGGGCATGTATTTACAGTTGATATGATTTAACCATGTCACTAATCATTGTGATCGATTACCTAGCCACATATATGCAAGAGATATATTAGTGATAACATAATCAAAACAAAGAAAGAAAACGTATGAAAAAAAATATTAAAGGCAAAGAAGTTATGTTTGAACTATGATAAAGGGTTATATGCAAATGGAAAAGTAAAGCAATGTTAGTGTTAGTCCTAACTATTATGCTATGGTTGATTAGTGGGCTATGTGAATTTCACTATATTTGAATTGGGCGCATTGCAATATGTATGATGGCATAGAATTGTGGCAAGGGTTAACGTGTAAGTGATATTGGGTATCATCACAGATTTCAAATGGTTTGGCATTGAATACACGGTTTAATTGATTGGTGAATGTTTGGTTGTCTCGTACTTCGAATTGAATAGGCAAAGGGATGGAAGCGACGTGCATTTACTTCACGTCACTCCATACTCCCCCTATCGAACGTCACCCTAACATTGTTCCTTGTTGCATTTTTGGTTTGTTGGTTGTGAAGCTCCACATTTCAGGTTCTTGGAAAGAAGAAGGCTCGGCCAACTTGCCCTTTTAAGCGTTTTGTTATAGGTATGGTTATTTTTCTCTCCATCCATGAAATATTCTCTATGTATGTAAAAATAATGGCTCAATGATGCTTGGATTTTGTGTGTTGAGAATTTCGACTGTAAAATGTGTGTTATTTCTCTATGTGATGATTGTCAAATGTTTCAGATTGCAAGCAAAAGAATTAGGTTTTGTTTAAGTTGTGAATTGACTGGTTGCTTGGTCGGTTTAATATCGTGATGGGTCTCTATGGATAATAAGTGAATGTGGTACATATCACTCTGTATTGATGGTGGAGGGTTTCGTTCTGTGTATTACCATCAGTTATTTTCGTTCCCTCACAGTCATGATTTTAACCCTTATCCAGTCGCATTCGGATGGCCAGTAGTTGTTGTGTTATTTCTTCAAACCCCGAGTCATGGTCGTTGGCTCATTCTTATTGTCTTTTCATCGAAGTATCCCAAGATCCAGTCTTTGGGTGGCCATAACATTAACATGTATTGCGTGGTTGTGGGGTGATACAAGTCATATCTCGGCGTTATGATGTATGCATCCTCACTAGTATTGTTGTCAGGTTGTTCATCTCTTAAGTAAATGGATAGAGATGTTATATCTCTGTGTGTTCTTTTAATAACTATCACTGTTCAGTTAACTTCACCTCTCCTCTACAAGTGTTAAACGCATTATGTGCATTGGGTTATTATATGCCTACCTTTGCTCTCCTCGGCTGTTAATCATTGGTCTTGTCAAGGACTTGGAGTAATAAGGGGATTGTGTGACTCATTACTATATATTTTTCGAGGGTATTCTACCTATGATTGATCAGTATCGGAAGACCTCCAGCTCTCTGTGTTATGGTTAAAAGATAAACACACTCTTGTTGTCTCCCTGCATTTAATTGTGATGGACCCAATTGGATTTCCAACTATCTTTGCTCCCTTCAGGCACCTTCTTGGTTGTCAAATATGAGTTTATCAGTGGAATGGTTATGGAGGTTTTTCATCGAGTCTCTAACTTATCTTTCTATGATAAAATTGGTTGAACAGTTATAGACGCTTACATACAGTGGATAACTGTCTTCTTTCATTATGGTGTTTTTACTAGCGTGGTCTTTATTGAAATTGGAAGCACATGTGTGTTTTGCTAGGCCCGATCAGGGTTATGGCTAATTTTAAAAATGGTGCCTGTGTGTAATTGGTTATGTTCGCTTTGTATATATTATTGGATCATTGTACATATTATCAATGGTTTTAAAAGGGAAGTTATATCAAAAGTGATAAGGCTCGGGTTGCTGGTTGATATGATGAAGGTTGTGTGTAATCGGGCATATTTTGGAAGTTTGTTCGTATTTGAAAAGAAAAGGACCTGTGTATATTTTAATTGGGCCCGATTGTAAATTGGTGGACAGTGGATGTTGATTATTATAGTGATGCATTATGGGATAGAGGTCAAGCATATTGTGTGCGTTTTTTAAATTCTTAAAAGGAAGGCAAATAAATAAAATATCAGCGCTTTCTTAATAGGACTGTTAAAATGGAAAGTTTGTTTTGATTATGAGTTATGATTGCATAGACTGTTATGAATTGAGAAATTCTGGGAAATTTAAATGTTGGAACAACGAACATTTGATACACAGTAATTGTTGGTGTGGTGTTGATGTTTTTTGGATTGATTTTAGTACAGAGTTATGATTATTGATGACTTAATTTGTTTTATGAACAATATCCATTAACTTCTCTCTCACTTTTTCACACATTACGAATCCTCTCACATTCCCATATTCACTTTGCACTCCATGTTCATAAAATTAAATTATAATTAAATGGAAACTCTGTATTATAACAATTGAAGGATGACATAGAGATGGGTTACAATTGATATTTTTGTTATTACTCCCTTTCATTTTATCACTTTTCGGTCAATACAACCCCCTTAGATATCCCATAAGCCTTATTCACCCCCTACTCATTGACAAGTATTAAACGATTTTTATGGATTGGATTGCATGGGTCTGATGTGTTGTTGAGCCAAAATTTGTTTCATATTTAAAGAGGTGTTATGTATGGTTTGTTTAAGAAGTTAGTTGCTAATAAATGTTGCATATAGGAATGAGCTTCTTCAGCAGGGGTACCATGGTCGAAATAACAGGGGAAGAGGAAATTGGAACAGAGGCCCTAGAAGGCCAAGGTTTTCGATACATTTTGATGCAGATCCACAAGAGTTAAACCAACTCTTCCAAGCTGGATTTTTCAACTAGATTGGACAAGGGGTAGTACAACCTAGGCCAAAAAGGCATCCCTTCCAACCCTAGCATGTCCCTGGTATCCCATTTCCCCCTCATGTCTCATTACAACTTGAAGTCCCTGAAAATGACGAATGCAAAAAGAGATTGTTCACCCAACAGTCTCCCAACATCATGGTTGGCCCAATTTGTCTCTACCTGCTTCTCCTCCATCGGTTAACCCAATTGTCCAAATTTCCCTTGCACACTCACCTGTACATTCTTTCCACACAAGCAAGAGACTCAAAATCGAAGCCCACCATACACATGATAAAGGTAAAGATGTTGTTGCCCCCTCCTCTCCCTCAAGTGATCCCGCCAAATATGTTTCATCTTGCATGCAATTGAGAGATGATTGCTCTCATGTTATCCATGAGATCAAGCCTAAAGGCTCTGTTGAGCACTCAACACACCCTAAAAAGTCTACATAAAATTTCACTTTTTAGGTACCACTTGATATTTTAGCATTGTCTGATATGAAAATGTGTCATTTGCTTATCATTTTTGTCTCTCATTAAGTCTTTAAAATCTTGCTTGGACATGTGAAAATCATTAAATTAAAAGAATAATATCTAAATTAGAGAAATGACAGTCAAAGTTTTCCCGGGCGTGCTTAAGGATTTCGACATCGGGAAGGATTAAGCGTGAAAGATAACACTAGAGAGAACCAAAGTTGTCGAGCCCCAATCTTCGTCGGCATCGGCAGACGTGAAATTTCTTTTGCCACAAGCACCACCAAGAATATCGCCAATGACTGATCAATTCAGCATTGACGAAAGGTTAAAAGAATAAGCATTGAACAAAAAATGAAATAATAATCGCCGACCTTCGAGATGTTTTCGGCATCGGGAGTTTTCGAAGGATGATAACCCACAAAGAAATTGCACACTAGCTTTATTCCCAAGGCCATCAAACACTCTCTCGGCACCAACAGTCGCAGTGTCGAGCTCAATTTAGTGCGTTCAACTTAAACAAAGCCCCGAGTCCGACCGTTACCCATAAGTTAAGTTCCTGGTATCCTGAGTTAGTGGTGCCGCATTGATACCATATGGTGAAGACAATCGACATCGAAAGTTTTTTCAGGAGGATACTGACGGAAACATGCATAAGGATACCACCGATTCCTGATCTACCCACTAACAAGACGACATGATGGGACATTTTGGCTCTGAGATACACTAGATACGACACATTTAAAGGTTAATTAATTCCATAATCTCACACTAATTTCTAATTCGTGCATGAATCAAAGGACCATTGGAACCTGTCAATACAATGCATTTTCCCCCCCACGCCTCCATCGTCAACCCACATAGAATTTATTTGCAGAGTTTCGGTGGTAGATTTTTTTGAATTTCACCCATTACTCATATTAACTGGATGATACGACTGGTAGGATCTCTACTGTTATATTCTCTAAGTCATTGAAAACAGGGTTATTCTATGCACAAAGGAATCAATATCATCCAGAGGAGCGAGACAAGCAGTCTAGGGATAACTTCCAAGGTCCAGTGAGTATAAAAACAACAGTTTAGCAAGCATTACAGGTATGTACTGGTCTATGGATCTTTTATGCTTCATTTCATATGCTTTATCTAATGTCACCCTGCACACCTGCCTGAAGATTGTTTTCGGTTGCAGGAACTGTTACACATCAAAATTACTCATTTCAATGATGACATTTTGTCGTCATTACAAGCGTTACAAGTGTCACATTTTAGCCATAAGTGTCACAGACATTATACAGTCATCTTGCCTATGTCGTGTCTCGAATGACATCTCAAGGACACTTCAAAGACACCCTCAAAGGCTGGTTTAAGAAGGAGAAATCACATGACAAAGAGTACAAATCTACCATGGAAAAAACCACTCAAAAGTCATTTTTGAAGGCCAACGCTCCCCTACCCACTATTAGGGAGTGCCAACGCTCCCTACCCTCCTTTGGGGGAGCGTTGCAACACTTTGTGCCTCATTTTGAGGGAGCGCTGGCCTATTTGAGGGAATTTTGGACTGTTGAGGAAAATCAGGGATAAATCCCCCTCATCTCTGGAGTTAGTTGGATTCAAATATGAGGTCAAAGATGGATCTTAGGGAGGATCCACAACTAATGGAGAAATATCCTCGACCTATCCCAAGAATCTATAAGGTGGTTAGGCCTCTCCAAGCCTATATAAGGAGGCCTCTTCATGGTGAAAAAGGGAGACATTGAAGGCATCAAGCTTATGATCTCATAAGGAAGATAATCAATGAAGCATAGTCATTTTTCTTGAGGATCATTTGAGCAAAGGGTTTGGACAAAGAGAGCTTGGTGAGGCTGCTACATCTGCATCTACAGTTGTAATCACTTTACTTTGTTTTCATTAATATATATGTGCTTGGCCTATTTCCTTCAAGATTATGTTTATTTACATGAACTTGTCTTTAATAGATAGATCTGGTTTCAAGATAATCATAGTAGAATAGGAAGCATGTTTTGTCTTTGATTGGATTGCAGGACTTATCGAGGAGCTTGGAGATCGGAGCTCAACTCGGACTGGAACGAGGACAAACATCACAAAAAGGTACATCTTCTTCCTCTTATCTATACATTAGTTTAGATAGGTTTAAAGGGATGTCAGTGATCAACGTTAGAACCTTTCTATCTTGGTCTTAGGAGTCTAGAGCCCAAGAGGGGATTCACCTGTCTGTAGGGAAATTTCCCTGTAACAGAAATTAGCGACTCCACTGGGGAACGAAGCTTTCAGTTTTGGTTTCCTTCCTTGGTCTTGTTTTTGGCCTTTGCTCACCTTTATATCTCATTCATGTTGTGTATTTGATTCTTAGATGTGTTGTTGGCTTTTGGATTCATTCCATACACACTCCATTTCTATATTTCCTGAGTTTTTTTGAGTTCTGATCAATTTTTTGGTTTTCTGGGAGCCCAACACTCCCTTGCCTCTACCAGAGCGCTGGCACTCCCTTGCAGCCTCCCACAGAGCATTGCAATGCTCTGGTGCCCTTGACACCAGAGCGCTGGTCTTTTTTCTGTAAAAACCTTATGGGGAGTTGATCTTTGAGTCCATTTTTGTTGATTTCACCTGCTCAAGATTACTACCATCTCAGTGTGTCCCTGTTTTAGCCAACAACCTATTGATTTATGAGAATTGATTATATTTTGTTTGTATTTTTGAAGTTTTTTCCTTTGAGTCACTCTTTTTTCTTGCGATTTGGAGTCAACCCACTAATTTTTCACTTATCTGATTGAATGAAAGTTGTTGTAAGGGAATTCAAAGATCTATGCACCATTCCATTTGATCTTTAGGTCATTTTTTCATGCACTTTCTTCTGTTTTGAGATTTTTGGTTTTCTTTTTTAATTTGGTTTTCTTTGTGTTTCTTGTTTGATCACAATGAGAGTGTATTTTTGTTTATGTGAAGTTGGATTCCGAATGCTTAAATCTCATAGATCTTGAAATCTGATTGACATAGGAAGATTTACATCAAATTGATTATCATTCACATTTAAACAAAAAGATTTATTTTCATGATTGGTTTTTGGATATTAGAACAAATTTATGAATATTTTAGCATCATATTGGATTCTTGATTGAGAAACAGTTGCATGAGGTTATTGCATCTTAGTGTTTGATAGTGAGAGGAAATTTTCTTCTCCTTCCCTTAAATAGACATTCATTGAAAGAAAAGACTGCTTATCATTTCTTGTGCATTTTTTGGGAATTGAGTCATAATATCATCAGTTTCACTCTCATACACCCCTGAGTAAAGAACAACTGCAAAATCAACGCGAATTAAAATTGATCTAGAACTTTTTGTTTTTAGAATCTTCCACCAACATTAGACTAGGATTAACACTTTGGATTAGGCTGTGAGTACAACTCTCCAAAGCATTCAAAACAAACATTAGCATCTTGCGATAGGGAGAGAAAATACAATTTTCATATAAGATTTCTGGGATCCCCCTCTCACACAGGGATTACGCACGAGGTCACGTTTGGGCGAGCTACGGAGATTATCCCTCTGTGGTTCAACCATTCGTAGTAGTCAGATCGTATATTGGGGGTTCTTCTTGAGGCTCAATTGTCTTCATTTGGTCTCGGTGCTTCGTGAATTCTGAATCCGTTCGGGGTCCTCTGGAGTTCTACTGGTCCACTTGTCCTCAGTTCTCTTGAAGGATTTCAAACTTGTTATCCTACCCATACGTTTAGACTGAACTGTCGACTGTACCCGCTCAGGGGCCGACTACGATTTGGTGTCCTTAGTACCCATAATCTTTAGGGTCTTTACATGAGGTGACGATGAAGGGAATTCTTCACTGTACCTAGAACAGACGGTGGTCAAATCCACTCGGGCTCCTTGGAGGGTAAATCCACAATTACTGCGTGGAAGCTTGCACCAGGGCGTAAGTCCATTAAGAAAGTCTCCATCATAACTGTTCCACCTGCTTATATCCTATCCCCTTCTTGACTTGATCACGTGACGTTGGATTTCATCACCAACTAGTACGGTCATTGAGAGAAGGTTTTGTTTTCTTGGTTTGATTCCTAGATTTCTTAGCGTATGTTGTTTATTTTCGTTAGTCGGCTATAGGTTTTGTTATCGCACAGTTTGTAGGAAGGGTTTAGGTAGCTTGAGTCAAGGCTCAAACTGGCGTAACAGGAGCTTTACCCACCCACTGTCACCTCGATGGGGAGCTCTTTCTATTCTGGGTGGCTAATCCCAAGGGAGACGTCCCTAGTAATCTGGGGTTCTGAAGGAGAAGGATCAAGGTTTAAGGCTTCAAAGGTTAAGAATAGGCTTCCCTTCACAGATTACTGCCAATATGATAGTCAAAAGAAGAAGATATTCCACTGGATGGCACCTGTTTGCGAGACAAGGCAAATAAAGCTAGAAGATGTGTTGCAGTGGTTAGTACTTCAAAGTATTAATGACTATCTTTAACATATATGAGCAATAATGAGTGTAATTATTGACGAAGTCAATGATTGCAATTAAAACTTATATTTTATGTCACTTCTTCAATAAATACACAAGAGATATAG
>ML799395.1:21997-40185 GCA_009831015.1 Picea engelmannii
GACAAGTCTGGCTGAGAAGAAGAAACATGGGCCCTCCAGGGCCATGCTCAAGTCACTCCTGCTCTCGGTACTCCATGTCTAGGACCATGTGGGCCTCGAGACATGATCTCCTAGTTATCCCTAGATATCGGGGATAACAGGTTTCTTATTTCATTCGTTACTTAGCTCAAGCAACATTGGCCTTCATTGTTCATGTAGGATGTAAGGGTTACCCTCGGAAGATCCGGAAGGTTATCTACCTTTTCTTCCCAACTCTTCAGAAGGCCCTCCTGAGGCTCATAATGAATTAGGCTCTGAGGTTGGAAGAACACACTCTTTGGAACAGTTCTAAATTGTTTATGATTCTTTGGAAGCTTTTCGAATCAACCCATCTTTGAGTATTAGGTGAGAACCACATCTGTTGTGGGTGAACTAATCTGGAGAGGTTGTTGTTATTGAGGATACCGAAGTACCCACCAGACCTAACGTATGATCTGGAGTAGAGGATCCATTTTTGCAAAGTGAACCATTTAGGACCCTGACTCATACTGTTGGAACCTATGGTTTTGGTTCTGTCCCTTTGACAATACATGATCTATACGGTAACCTAGGAGCGAGTCTCGATCGACCTATGGCATCACAAGTGCCTCAGACATCTATTAGTTATACTGTACCTTTAGACCACTTTATTGATACGACTAGTAATGTCATCACCGTTGTAGACCAATTGTTGATTGGTTATCACTTGGACCCTACTATCCAAATGGCCCATTCCACTATGGTCCCACATGTTGCTACAATCCCCACTGGAAATGTGACACCATACCAGGCTCCAATTGGAACACCACTTAGACCAAATCCATCAATTCCACTTGGGTACAAAGCTTTGAATCCTTCCATTACCAACACTACCCAGGTTACACTCGGAGGTTATATACCTACACCTTTATTTGGAGGAGTTGGTCTTAGTGGCTCTAATCCGGCTGGAGCCTACGTGCATTCATTCATTTATGGTTTCTAGATCCCTCTGGGCACGCAACCTTACATCGAGGGAAACCTCCATTTGGGAGTCAAACTCAAATGGGTACACAATCTCAGTTTGGAGGGCAATCTCAAACTGGAGTCCATAACCCATTGTATGGAAAGAATGTGACACCAAATCCTTGGCACATTCCTTTTCCGGGAAATCTGTTATTCCCTGTGGGGCAACATCCTCAAGGACAACAACAACTTTATCCTCCTTATGGAAAAAATGTTTATCCCCCTTATGGGAAAACCCATCAACCGACTTATAATCCTCATAACACATCAGGTTATCCTCCATTTGCACATGTTTCTCAACCATCATCGAATCCTGTTTATTCTGGTCAACAACAACTATATGTAGGAGGACCTGCTGGATACAATTATCCACCTAACCCAGTTTATGGCCCTACGGGTGTCCCTATGCCACACCAGTATCATCCTCAAGTTAACCGACAACTACTATTTCTTGCGACTCTGGATCTCCCAAACTTGTCTCGGTTGACTAATGATCCTATATTGCATTATCCCTTTTGGCTAGTGATCCCTGCTAAATTACCTTCCGATATTCCAAAATTTGACGGTAAACTTGGAGACGACCTAAACAATCATGTGATGACTTTCCATTTATGGTGTTCATCGAACTCCTTAATGGATGATTCTATACGTTTACGTCTTTTTCAAACACTTACAAGCTCAACAACCAAGTGGTATATTGAACTTCCACGTGGTTCGTTCCAAGATTTCAACTCCCTTTCTATGTCCTTTCTCACGCACGTTCAACTACCCATTCGATATGAGACGGGTATCGAACTCTTAAACTCCCTTTGTCACACTAACTCCGTACATATCTTCGATCATATTCATGAGTGGAGACGACGACGAAGGTTGATCAAAGCAATCATTCATGACCAGTTATTGGCAGAATGGTTTACTAAATCATTGTTACCCCCAATTGCTCGTCATGTTGCCATGGGTGGTGTAGTCATCGAGGAAGAGGCCATTGCTCGGGCTCAGTACTTAGATTTGGTCTATTCACAATCTAGTACTTTGTATGAGTTGATCCCAAATGCTACCCGTGCAACCACTGATCCATCTAAACTGTCATCCACATCACATGCAGATGGAGTTATCGGCTCCATCAAAACCCAATCTGCTTTCCAGTCGACTCGAATGACAAATCAAGTTTCTTCACCACCCACTCCCAGTTCGACCACACTCTACTCTACCTCCCCCCAAACTCAAATATCTGATGTGAATGCACTTCAATCTGCCCCTTCACAACAATCCATAGGTAAGAAGAAGACAAAGAACAAACCCAAGAAGAATAATAACAACGAACAACCCAAAGCTCAAAAACCACCACCTGCTACTGAAAAGCAACCACAACGGAAGCCAAAATTCCCATGTCTTATTTGTGGTGATGATCACTATCCACATCGCAATGAAGTGGAATTGTTTTTTAAGGGGAATTCCCAACCCACCGTGCTTACTCAGCCTTTTCCTCAACAACAATCTATGGTTGCTCAAACCCCCTCTCCAGGGGGCAGTTCCAGCCACCCTTCTCATGATGAAGCCTCGACAAGTGCTCATATTTATCTGTTTAACGGGATTGATTTAACCACTCGCTCTACGACCTACGACATGCTAGCTAAACCTAACAAAGGAAAGGTCACTAACGGTACTTTACTAGATCCATCACCATCCTCCATTAGTACTCCATCTATTAGTCCTCTGTCTGGATCGCTTCAGATAGAGAAACCTACATTCGACTCTATCTTACGCCCTCCCAAGAGCACTATTCGTAAATCTACTTTTATTCCTAGCTCACGTGCCACCCAGAACTACAACATTGTTGAATATTTGGCTCAAGCACCATGTGCTATGTCTGCGTTGGAAGTTCTACAACACTGCCCAAGTCAATGTAGAACGCTCTTGGATGCTATTGGTGCTTTTGACCTTGATTTGTCCAACAATATCATGTTTAACCTGGACAATTTTACGTCTTGACTCTCCCACCAACTGGCTTTTCAAATTGATGTTGTTGTTCATAATCAACGAATTCACCACACTATCTTGGATGAGGGAGCCTCCACTTGTGTCATGTCTTTAGCTTGTTGGAAAGGCTTAAAATCACCCGCACTTAACAAATCTCCAACGATGTTGCGCGCATTCAATGGGAGAGGTTTTCATCCTCACAAACTTTTGCAGTCCCTATCCGTCCAATTGGGTGGCAAAACCATCTCTATTGACGTCGAGGTGGTCGATGCTCCCCTCGATTACAACTTATTACTAGGAAGAAGTTGGTTTTATGCTATGACTGTCATCGCTTCGTCGGTGTTTCGATGTGTACAATTCCTCATCAGGGCAAAATTGTCACTATCGATCAGTTAGATTTCTGTACACCCGACGCTTGCGCTCCCGCTACCAACAATATTTCTTTCTTGGGAGATCACAAGATCACGTATGAAAGTGTTGTTGTAGGATTGTTAAAAGACTCCACCCTTATGGGAACCTTCCCTGCACCACTCCCTCACTCCCTCCTACCACGCATCATATTTCCACAGTCAATATGATTTCGAATACGACTTATCAGTCTTTGGAATCATCTGATCCCTGGATTGTACCTAGTCCTCTAGAGTTTGATGCACTAGGTGACACCATGACGCTTAGTCTAGCCGAGGCTTCATACACTTCTATTCAATCCGCCTCTCCCTCCTCGGATGACCAACATCTCTTGGCACCCAACACTTACTCGATGCCATCTTGGTTGAATTCCTTGACGTCTGCCCTTGACTATGTTTCTCAAATATTTCGATCCGATGAATCTATTATGGAAATGCTTAGCATTGACAATGTACCTTGGGATGGTAACCATCATCGATCTTCTTTTCTTCCGCCTCTTAAAGAAATACAGGAAGATATACACTCTATCTTCCCCCTCGATGTTGTCGACTTTCCACAATCACCCATACTTACACAAGATACTATTTCTGAGGGGAATTTAGGCAACATTACCTCTATGGTCCTTATTGACATTTCGATAAAGGAAGGTGTCATGGAAAATATTAATCTTGGTGCTAATTGCTCGCCCGAGGAAGTGGTTTCTTATACCACTTTATTTAAAGAATTCTGCAATGTCTTCGCTTGGAGCTACGAAGAAATGGCAGGGATCGATCCTTCAATCGTTGTGCATAAGATCAAAACTTACCCAGGTGTAAAATCTGTTCGACAGAAACTTCACCTGGTCCATCCTAAGAAGACCGTGGCTATTAAGGCAGAAGTTGAGAAATTATTGAAATTTGGCTTCATCTATCCTATCCCTTTGACGAAATGGGTTTCAAATATTGTTCCAGTCACTAAGAAACAAGGGACCCTTCATGTCTACGTTGATTATAGGGACCTCAATAAGGCTTGTCCAAAAGACAACTACCCTGTGCTCTTCTTCGACCAGATCATTGATAATTTCGCAGGTAGTGTGATTTTCTCTTTCATGGATGGTTTCTCAGGGTACAACCAGATTGACATTTTACCTTTTGATCATCATAAGACAACCTTCATCTGCCCATGGGGAACTTTCGCCTATCGGAAACTATCGTTTGGCCTAAAAAATGCTAGTGCTACATTCCAGTGGGCCATGTCATATGCTTTCCACGATATCAAACATATTGCGGAACCTTCCCTCGACGATTTACTTGCCCATTCATCCAGTTGATTAGACCATTTTGGTCATCTACGAGATATTTTTCTTCGATGTCAGTTCTACCGCATTTGTTTGAACCCACATAAGTGTATCTTTGCTGTCGAATTAGGTCGACTCCTCAGCTTCGTTGTTTCCAAGGACGGGATTTGGGTGGATCCCTTAAAAATTAAGGCTATCCTTGCTTTACCCCCACCTAATAATTTGACACAACTCCAAAGTTTGTAGGGGAAAGCAAACTTTCTTCACCATTTCATTTGTAACTACGCTGAGATTACCAAAGGATTTATGCGATTGTTGCAGAAAGGCACCCCTTTGATCTGGGATGACACTGGTCAACGATATTTTGCTTCTCTTAAACATGCATTGACCAACGCACCTCTGTTGCATCCTCTGAATTATACGAAGGACTATATCCTTTACTTAGCAGCTTCTACTTCCACTATTTCTACGGTATTAGTTCAAGAGGACCCTAACGGTGAAGAACACATGATATATTATTTGAGCAAAAGTCTATCTGGTCCAGAGCTCTGATATTCACATGTTGAAAAGTTGGCTCTGGAAACCGTCATCGCTATCCAGAGATTTCATCATTACATTTTTCTACACACCACCACAGTTATCGCGGACTCTAACCCCATGTATCACATTCTGACACGTCAAGTTCTTGGGGGGAAATATTCCAAATGGATTGTCATCCTTCAGGAATTCAATCTCGAGTTGCTAAGTCCAAAGCTAAAAAATCCTTGGTGTTTGCGGAGCTTATCTGTGACCTTCCCCATGTTGATGAAGACACTGAGCCCAGAGATTCTCTCCCCAATGAAACTCTGTTCCTCATTAGCATGTTTGATCCTTGGTATGGAGATATCCTTCTTTATCTCCAGACCCAACGTTTTCAACCCGATATCTCTCGTGAAGAACGTCGTCGTATTCGCCATCATTCTTGTCGCTACCTTATCATCAGTGACACGTTGTATCGTCATTGTATTGATACTATCTTATGACGATGTTTGACTCATGAAGAGGTTGAACGCATTCTTAATGACTGTCACCTTGGAGCACGTGGTTGTCACCTTTCTAGGATGGCTACAACTCAGAAAATTTTATGTGCTGGCTACTATTGGCCCTCTATTTTCAAAGATTGTATTGAGGTAGTCAAAAAATTCCCACCCTGCCAAGTTTTTCAAAAAAATGCACGCACCCACCCTACTTCACTGCATCCCATTATTACCATCGGCCCCTTTGCCAAATGGGGCATTGATTTCATGCAATGTAAGCCTACCTCAGCCGGGGGGGCACAGTTGCATCATCGTCGTCGTCGATTACTTCACAAAATGGGCTGAGGCTATGCCTACCTTTCTGAATGATGGCCATACTGCAACTCTTTTCTTCTTCAACCACATCATCACTCGCGTTGGTGTTCCACAAGCCATTGTCACTGATAATGGTCCACACTTTCAAAACCAGATAATGAGTGAGTTGCATGTCAAGTTGGGTTTTCTCCATGAGAACTCATCCCCGTACTATTCTCAAGCAAATGGACAAGTTGAAGCTATGAACAAGGTCCTTAAAACCATGATTCAACAACGTATGGTAGGGGAAAACATGACATCTTGGAACCTACAACTTTTCTCCGCTCTCTGGGCTTACCGTACTTAAGTGAAAACTGCTACTGGATTCACTCCTTTCCAATTACTATATGGAATAGAAGTTGTTTTACCAATCGAATGCGAAATTCCCTCGTTGAAACTCAAAGTAGAACTCCTGCCTCACACTTCTGCTGAAGAAGAATGCTTCTTACACCTGACCAGGTTGGATGAAACATGTCGTGATGCCTCTCTCATTAATGAGACGTAGAAAAAGTGAATCAAGAATCAATACGACAAATCTGTCCATCCTCATACTTTTGCAGAAGGAGACCTAGTCCTCGTTTACAACCAGGCTCATGATAAGTTAGGGACAAGCAAGTTAGAACCTTTGTAGCATGGTCCTTACATCGTGAAACATGTTTTACATAGAAGCACCTATGATCTAGTTGACTATGAAGGACTCTCCCTGGGTGAGCCCCGAAACGAGATTTACCTTAAGAAGTACTATGCATAGGACATCTAGCATGTGTGCTTTGTACACTATTGTATTTTTAGTTTGGTGTGTCTTTTTCTCTTGCATGAACGAGTTTTTCTTTAGCCGCTTATACTTTGTCTTGTGTTTGCATGCACAAATGACATCTTCCTTTCCTATCTTTGTTGGGTTTGCGGATGGCGCTAGTCGACACACCCAAAACATTGCTTCTATAGCTTGGGTCATTTACCACTCTAACGAGTTGGTGAGTTCAGGAGGTATTTGCTTAGGATCAACAACTAACAACATGGTAGAATATCATGCTATCATCAGACTTTTAACCGAAGCCTCCTCCCTAGGTATATATCATATGATCATTAACCTAGACTCTCAACTTTTGGTATGTCAACTTAATCGAATCTACGCTATTCGCAATCCTATCCTATTGTGTCTCTATCTACGAGTTTGTCGTCTTGAAAGAATGTTTGATTTTATCGAATACAGACACATACCAAGAGGACTTAACACAACTTTGGATTTGTTAGCTAATTAAAACATGGATCGATATCACACATAGATGAGGTTTCATAAAGGAAATAAATCATACATCACATGTAAATTAAATGCATCACAAAAAGACATCATTATTTGCAAACATCATTTGGCACCATAAAAACTCAGATATGTATATATATGACGTGACAGAAAATGTTTGATTACATCAAAAAGTACATAGAAGGGAAAAATGTTGGGTCCTCATGCCCATAACATCGTCATACAGACTATACAAAAAATATCAGAGAGGTCCTAGTCTTCCTGCATCACATTGTGCTATGAGTAGCACACTATCGCACATGCTACTCGTCTTAGTAAGGAGTTAATACCCTCAGGGACTCCCACTATGTGTCTCTGCAAATGCAAGGGTACGTCCTGCCTCCTAAGAGGAGGGACACCCATTGTGAGACCACAGAGGTTTGTCTCAACCTCTCGAAGACCCCTTGCTGCTACCTCGTGATCTACTATCTGCGCATCTCCACGATGCCCTAGTGCCGATATTTCTGTCGGACGTGTTGCTCCCCTATCTGCACGATGAAACGATACATCCATTAAAAAACTCTTCTACGTACCCAAAAAAAATAATATATTTTTAAAATCAAAAAACACTTGACAAGATTATTTTTGGTTCCTTACCTGATGCGTCCCAGTCCACCCCATATGGAAGGACCAGGTCTATGCTCCCCTGAAAATCCACTCTAGCATATGGGAAGTCTTCTATCACGATCAATTTGTGTCTCAGCCAAGTGAAGAAGTCACCAGTGAACCTAAACTTTGACTCTGTTCCTAGCCTCGAAGATAGACTAGTCTAGTGTTCCATACGTGGTTCGACTCCCACCGTTCGTACTGCCAATGCAATTTGCGATTGCATCTAAGGAATGCGTTCTAGGAAGAATGAAACCAAAAATGAACCATATCCGAACTGCTTCTGCTGCCCTCCTCTGCATCTCGAAATCTGTTCCTTCACATTCTGAAGGAACCCTGCACTCTAGTTAAATAGTGTTGGCTCCAGACACTGTAAACCATAGGCCACTTGTGATATTGAAACTAAGTGTGAGCTGGTACTTCCCACCATACTCATAATGGCAAATAGAATGGATTGAAGACGTAGATCCCTGATGCCTTTGATCATGATTCTACCTCCCACCAATCTCGATCCTGGGACACAATGATTTTCCACGTACTCTTCTACAGGCACCAAAAGTGCCCTCTGTCTAGATAAAATAACGGGGCCCCTCTCTTTGAGAGGCTGGTCAAGAAATACACATCTTCCAACTCAATTGTGAGAAGTTGCGTCCCAATTTGGAACCCCTGCTCCGCGACGTTCCACAAACCGATCATATACTCAAGAAGAAGAACCTCTTTTTTCATCTTTTGCATCTTAAAGAACTTGAGGAGACCACAATTCCTCAATGCAGCCCTTGATCGGGGACTTTGTAAGGAAGCCACATCATTGATCTCATGCTCTCTTTCTTTCCACTCGATCATGAATTTTGCTGAATTTACCTACAATCAACAACAATCAAAAGTCATTAGTCATGCTACTTGGACGAATTTTTGGGCAATAAAAAAATTAAAAATCATTTGTGCTCTATTTATAATGCCAATGCTCATTTTACACTCACATCAAAGTGCCAATTCTCCCTTTACACTCACATCAAAGCGCCAATGCTCCCTAAAGAGGCTCACCAGGGCGCTATCAATTTTTCATAACTCTCCCCCTACTCTTTTGGAGGAGCGCTGGCATTTTTTGGGCATTTTTTGTGCATTTTGGGCAGTGCCCCTATCACTCCTACATTAGAGCATTAGCGCCCTCTTACCAATCTTGGAGAGGCGTTGGAAAAATCAAGCAGCACTCCCCCTAGAATTATAGAGGAACGTCGATCCCTTTTGGGCGCTTGAGACCTCCCAGGGCATCATTTTTGAAACTCAATAATTGCCTAAAAACAAAATGTAAACCATGCAAATTGAAGGAAAACGAAAGAGCACCAACTTGATCCAGACGACGACATAAATAATTAACCGTAGCTCCGGCACCGATGAACGCAAGAATCACCCTCCAAATCTCAATTTCTCCACTGTTAATATCCTTGCACAAATGAAATGGTAAAAGACATTTTTTCCCATATTACTATTTCTAAAATTTTATTTTTTCCAAAGCATTGTTATTTTGGGTTTTTGAGAAATATTTTGGAGGCATTATTAATACCCTGGTGGGTAGTTTTGTCATTATTGGCAGGTTTCAGAGCAACTTCCTTCATTTCTTATCTTGTCACATTAACGAGCATGGTCTTTCGTTTGTTCTCACGCTTGAAAAAACATGAGAACGCACCGAGTAACCTTTTATCTTTTTTTCAGACTTGCATGGATAAACGAAAAAGGAACCCCTTTGAGTCGTCTTTAAGCTCTTTTCAGACTCTCTAAATGTGAAAATATTGCCGAGTGATCTTGCTTCCTTTCCCACTCGTTAAAAGGTTTGAAAGGGCGCCTTTCGAGTGATAATTTATCTCTTTTTTGGCCTCGCGAGACTAACATTATGAAAAAGGACAACAGTGGAGTCGTCTTTAAGTTCTTTTTAGACTCTCTAAACATGAAAAATCACTGAGTTTACCTTCTCTGGACTCGTTAAAAAATCATACATTGAAGGGCCCATATGGGACCGAACCCTTACTTCTTCTAGTTCGTTCAAAAAATGAAGAAGGACTTACTGGAGGTGAGTTATATCGGTCATGTGTTACCCTCCTCGAGCTTGTTAAATTAAAAAGAGGTACTCATCTATCTAGATGGGGGAGGAATTTGAAGGAAGCAAGCTAAGCAGTTTTTGAGAACATCACAAGTCACTCTTACGATCACCCTTGAACACGACACTTTGTATTTGCATGCATTTTAAATCTGTTGAACCTCTACACTTAACCAATCCTTTGAGTTCTCTTACTCCTTTGGGTCACCCGACGAAAGTCACAGTATCCACTACATTCTCGTGTTTTGGTCCTTGTCATGTTTCTGTTGTCGTGCCCCAATGTTCAAGGGAAGTATCTTCCTCGAGAGTCAACCATCACAAATTTCCTGTTTCAATACCTGTGTTGGTCCATGTTCATTTGATCCACCAATTTACATCTCTGTGTCAGTTTCATGTCGTTGATGGGGGATACATCAAGGCCCTCTTGTGACGAGTCTATTCCTGTCGACCTCAACACAATATCTGGGAACTAGACATAGAAACCAGTTGGTACCTTGGGACCTGCATGCCTCAATGGCAGGCCTCCTCGCTTCCGACAATGGGTTTACATCGTTGATCCCTGATCGGGTGATTCCACGAATGTTCAACTTCATCTCATCTATTCACATTCGCTGGAATGTACTAGGGTACTTTGGGAATCATTGACATCAATTGTGATTTCCCTCGCACTTGTTAACAATTTACCTCATTGAATGGTAATCAAGTGGTCTCTACCATGTTTGACATCAGGACATCTATTCACATGGTTAGACTCGTACCGCATTGAGATCGGTAAGAAGACCCTGGGTTGAGTGATCACTCCTGTATGTACTTTTCCCAGGTTGCGATGGAGTTTCTCTTAAACATTGACACATATACTATCACATAGATCCACTTTGTATTGGTTCATGGCTATGTCTTGTCGTCTCATAGATCCACTGTGTATTTTTTACGACTACAATCAGTTCATATCATGGAAGTATAGATCCACATTATATCTTGGGTGGTTATACATTTTTTTTAATACAATTAGGGATCCACAGTGTATTTTATGGTGGCCATACCTTGCAAGTCTTTATCACCCAATCATAGGTATGCTTGCCTTGGGTTTGAAACATATCATAATATTTGTTTGATGGTTGTGTGCAGCTTCTACCAGGTTCTCCAAGTCCATACCCTTTCTCGAAAAAGTCTACAAAGTACTTCAATCATCACGTCTTCTAACTTTGCACTTTGGGGGGCAATCTGTTACACATCAAAATTACTCATTTCAATGATGACTCATTGTCATCATTATAAGCGTTACAAGTGTCGCATTTTAGCCACAAGTGTCACAGACATTATACACTCATCTTGCCTATGTCGTGTCTCGAATGACATCACAAGGAAACTTCAAATACACCCTCAAAGGTTGATTTAAGAAGGAGAAATCACATGACAAAGAGTACAAAGTTTTTACCATGGAAAAAACCACTCAAAAGTCATTTTTGAAGGCCAACGCTCCCCTACCCATTGTTAGGGAGTGCCAGTGCTCCTTGCCCTTTTTTGGGGGAGCGTTGCAACACTCTGTGCTTGGTGAGGCTGCTACATCTGCATCTACAGTTGTAAGCACTTTACTTTGTTTTCAATAATATATATGTGCTTGTCATGTTCCTTCAATATTATGTTTATTTACATGAACATGTCTTTAATAGATGGATCTGGTTTCAATCTAATCATAGTAGAATAGGAAACATGTTTTGTCTTTGATTGGATTGTAGGACTTTTTGAGGAGCTTGGAGATCGAAGCTCAACTCGGACTGGAACAAGGACAAACATCACAAAAAGGTACATTTTCTTCCTCTTCTCTATACATTAGTTTAACTAGGTTTAAAGGGATGTCAGTGATCAACTTTAGCACCTTTTTGTCTTGGTCTTAGGAGTCTAGAGCCCAAGAGGGGATTCACCTGTCCACAGGGGAATTTCCCTGTAACATGAACGATGCCTCCGAAGAAACCCACCACCAGGAAATGTCGAAGAGCACAAAAGCTACAGGAACCAGAAGTGGGAGAAGGTTCCTCCCCAGTGGTGGAGAGACAATTGGAATTCGCTCCAAAACCGGTGCCCGTCATCAAAATCACCACCAAGAAAGATTTTGTTCAACCCCCGACCTTTGGAGACATAGAGGTGAACATTGGGACCAAGACAGTATTCTCGCGTTGGGAATAACTTTTCAAGAAGATTAAAAGGTAAGAACTCCCCAAATATACTCCGCACAATGATCCTGATATGAGAAGACTCGACGATGAAGTCCTCCTGAATGTCCGAAAGGCGTATCTACACATGGTGGAAAGAAGGACTCTGGTATTTCCCTATATTGAACTCCTGAAATGGCTTATTGATCACACTGACACACAAAAATGTTTGATTAATGGAGATGACGGTGGGTGTGTCAAGGTTTTCCTTCCATTAGAAGTGCATAATTATTACAAGCTCTGGGTCCCGGAAGAGCGGTTGAATAATGATTTTGTTTTGAGATTATATGAGAAGCACGATACTAGTAAGGCGATGGATTCCTGGTGGAGAGAGGATAAAAATTTCACAAATCGGACCTCCGGTTGGTACCCGACGACCAACCTTAGAGAAACTTACATCTATCTAATGGCTCTCCCCTGCAGATTGCATGGGGAAAAAGACTGTTGCAGGTTTTCAGAAGCTTGGATGCCTCTAGCATATACCGTATCCATTTCTGGAATAGGTTTTAACTAGGGTGCAATCATCTCCAAACAGTTGAGCACCTGCATCCGACAAGCTTAGACGTCGAAAGAAGGAGAAACCCCATCCTTTTACATGGCATCTTCTCTTCTGGATGTCATTTGCGCCAGAAATGCTTTCGTTGTAATGAAATTAAGCTGGCATACCTTAGATCTTCTGGTCCATGTTTATTTAGACATCTTGTGGGAGAACAGGTACAAGAAATCCTACCCTCTCATCTCGACCAGTTTATCGTCCATATTCATATGTTGTTGTTCAAGAAAGAATGCCCAAGGCTTTCGGATGCAGCCAAAAAGATTATATCGAAGGTTGGCCACTAGTATCTGGATGAGCGCGATACCTACATCAAGTTTTTCAGCACCACCGGAGCACCTCATCTGCTACATGTATATGTCCCTGATCGACTAATAGTAGGGGAAATATGTTATCAGAGCATCCTGCAAGGTTACAATGCTACTCTGATAAAGGATAAGAAGCAGGCCTTCATACCCTATGGGTTCCATATTGGTTTCTACATGGTGAAGGACACCATACAGGCCAAGCAAGAAGGGCTAAGCCAATTGGAGTTTCAATTCCATACTAGTCTCTTTCACAAGAAAGACCCCAAGTTCTTGGTCCTGAAGCACGCACAACAGGTATCATCTTGCTTGCCATATTCCCGCGACGGATTTGAGGATGAAATCTTCACCGAAAATTCTCAAGACTAGAAAGAGGTAATGGAGAGGATGGTTGACCCCAAGGCAACTAGATTCAAGGCTATGAGTTGGGATGAGGAAGCAACAATTCTGGAACAAACAGTTCAAGAGACCATCAAGACAAGAGAAGAAATGATATCATTCAGAGTGGTGGGATCTCCCCAGGTAGCTCCGATACAAACTAGGAATCTCTTCGAAGTTCAAGATATACAGGGGATGGGGGGGCTCATGTATCAACATGCCCAGCTGTTAATGAAGAGGATGTAGGATAACCCAGACCTCATCATTGTGCCAAATCTTTCGACTGAAAACCCAGAAGAAATCCCAGTGGGGGTGAGCGACCCTGATTCCATAAACCCTGGTAATAACAACGGGTCTAATAACCCTGATTCCACAAGGCCACCGGTCGGATTGTCGGCAGGTGCGACGATTCAACCAGAGGCAAGCCAATTATCAATGGGAGTAGGTGTGCTTAATCCTTTGAGTGAATTTATAAATATATATAGCGATGATGAGAGCACAGAGACATCTCTCGGGACCCCTGTGCAGATCCAAGAAGAAAAGGGACTTAAGAAGGTTGCTTTTCCTGATCTCGAGGTCCAGATCCAGGAAATCCCATGAAAGGAAAAATAAAACGAAAATGTTCCCGACATAAAGAACCCCTAAGTGTCGGAGACCCGAGTCGACAACTCGAAGGGTAAGTCAGAACCGGACGAGCCAAAAGGAGGATCCCCACAAAAGGAAGTCGGTGATTCGACTGCCCACGAGAAAGTAAGTATCGGGTCTTTTCTCGACGTCTCTATTTCGCTTGATACTCAGATCCCCGATAAGCAATAGGCAGAGGCCGAGCCCTCGGAGTATAATGAGAAAGTTCAAGAACATGATCTGGAACAAGTATACACCGCTAGAAATCTAGGAAACACACTTACATGGGGTGATCAACAGATTCCTGAACTGGTGGATGAGGTGGCTGATATCTATGCGATCTCCTATGATCAAAAGAAGAGGGCCATCGTCCAAATAACCATGAAGAAAAGGAGAATCACGTTGGATTTCTCTGTCCTCATCACCACAGAGGAGGATTTGATAAACACAGAACATCCGAGCTCATCGGCGTGGGGATGGCGATTTCGAATGCCACCTTGGAGAGAGCTAAACGGGATGAAAAAGAGTTGGCCATTGCCCTGAAGGAGATAGAACATTTGCTCCACTTGGCTAAATACTAAAAGGGCACCACTCAGACCGCAATTTATCTGAGAAGCGAGTTCAAAGTGGCTTACAACAAGTTCACACACAAGCGACACCTATTCATTGCGAAGATAGCCGAGCTCCAAAAAGACACTCTCATGACACTCGCAACATGCAAGGATATGGAGCAATGGCATGAAAGGGTGCAACAAGATGTAAAAATACTCGAATACATCGATGCAGCCCAACAGGGTTGAGATAAAGAAGAACACGACATCTAGGTGTTGGGCAAAAGCAATCTTGATCATATGAAGTGATCGGTCGAGTACTAGGCAAATATCGTCCAAAGAACCACACAGAGAAATTCAAAAGAAATGGGAAAAATGCGAGGAACATTGGGGTAAAATCAACGAAGCAATGAAGGATATAGGACTCCCCGAGTTCGGTGACCCCACCGACTCCATCAACTTATGCGACATAGTCAGATCACATGCCAAGCAGGATTCACTATGGGCTGAAGAGCTAGCCAAGGTGACTGATAGATTGCCAAGACAAGTGTAAAGATTTATGGAACATCCGATGAATGCTCAAACCATGCTACAACAGTTAAAGACTAGTCTAGTGAAGTATCAAGCGCATGCAGTGGAGATCAGAGGATTATGCGTGGCTTCGATGGAGTAGCACAAGTTCCCATGGGCCCAAACCTACGAAGAGTTGTTTATCAGTTGGACCGAGTACAATAAAATTCATCCTTTCAAAGAACTATCTTGAGTTGACTGTTAAAGAAACTGTTAGAAGATGATGCCACGTGGTGTATTTTTCTTTCCTTAAACTACACTTAGCCATTGTTTTCAGTTGAAATTTAGATTACAAATAAAGACATCGACCAATTAGTTAAGGGTCTATGGTTGTGGAAAGAACTCTTTCTTTCTAGTTGCTAAGAATTATTTTGAAGCTTCTTTGAGTTGAGAAGTCCTCCTGGACCAAAGACAAGTTATTTTCATCAACTGCATGTGTGATTGGACGTGGAGAAGAACAAGAATTATTTCCTATCCTGATTCATGAATGATGTTGTAATGAGTAAGAGCAATTAATTATATTGTCAAGTTATATGGTGTAATGTTTTGATGTTTTAATGATGAAGATGAATCGTTGTGTTATTATGTGCTGAATGGTTCTGGTAGATGAATTATTTTGCTTGCCATTATCTCATTGCATATGTGTTTTCTTTCTGGTAGTTAGTATCTCAGACAGTAATTGGATGCTCACATGGTTAATGTATTAGTACTAGGCCTGTGGTATACAATTTTCGTCTGCATGCTTGAGCAACGGGTTATCCCAAGCTCGACCGCTTCCCCTTAGTTAAGCTTAATTCCATTTTTGTTGCCAAGTTGGTTTATACCGGCTTACATCTCATATCGGTCCTAGCCAAGAGAAAACATACAAAAGAGAATAGTCCAATTTGAACAAAGAGTCTTCAAAAGAAAAATTAAATCCCATCGATAATTTGGCTGGATCGCAAGATCCGGAGAACCATTCCACTATTAAACACTGCAGAGTCTAATTGGGCCTCGGTGGTGGGTTTGGTTCCTACTATTGAATCAAGGGATTTAAGGCCCATCAACAGAATTGGCGCTAGAAGGAGTGCCTGAGAATGAATGATTGGATATATATTCTATAGAGTATTTCAAACAGCCTATAGATTCAAAACAACCCACATGCATGGCTAGTCATCCCCAAGACAACCCACAAACGTTGAGTACTCCTGAAACGAGTAACTTGTTAGGGTTTAAGCTATTATTAGAGTTCTTTGCATTTCACTAAATAACAATAGCATAAGATAGGATCATTGAGAAATACACAATCACAAGAGACACATCATTTATCCTGGGAAACCCTCAAAGGGAAGAAAACCCAACAAAACTTCCTTATTATAGATAGGCAATACAATGCCAAGAGATAAATCAAACAAATACATAAAGTCCTCTCCCAAGAATGCGCCTCTCTCTCTCTCTCTCTCTCTCTCTCTCTCTCTCTCTCTCTCTCCAACTACAACTCTGAAACTTGTCTCTTAATGAACAAGTGAGTGTGTGTCTAAGTGAGGCGCTAGCCTCCTTATTTATACAATTATGGAACGTGTGGAAGTGTCTCTTCAATGGTAGGGCCGACTTCTCAATTTGGGTGGTTATAACCACCTTTAATATATTTTGGGGTTGACTTCTTATTCTGCCTATTACAATTATGTTTTGACCAATCTGCAAAAGAGGATTTGGCCTTTTACAATAGCTGACATGATCAATCCGCAATGGGGATTGATCTAATGAATAATTCTGTAATAATAATTAGAATACACTTTGTAGTTGCACTATTTCAACACTCCCCCTTAACAAGAAGGGTATTCTTCAATGGCATGAGGCGAGAGAGAGGATAGCATCATCAACAACATCAGGTGGGTGAGAGGATAGCATCATCAATATCATCTTGGAACACTAACTGGCGTATCTATAAATCATCAAAAGTTTTTCTCATCGACAACATCGTCATTCTCAAAGGAATGAAATCATCATCTGCATCAATATGGATTGGTATAAAACTAATACATCATCAACAAAACACAAGGCTGGTCACATCATCACAGCACGTGGCTGGCTCATCATCACAGCACAAGGCTGGCACACTATACAACAATTAAGCTAAAATCACAATACAACAACTATCGGGCTGGAAGCACAATACTCGTCTTGCTTTTTGTCACAACAATCAAGATGGAAGCACAATACTGGACTGGCTTTACGTCACAACTATAAAGCTGAAAGCACAATACTCATCTTGCTTTTCGTCACAGCTATAAAGATGGAAGCACAATACTCGTCTTGCTTTTCGTCACAACTATAAGGCTGGAAGCACAATACTCATCCTGATTTTCATCACAGCTATAAGGCTAGAAGCAAGGTACTAGATGTTAATGTTTATGCCATTATTATAGTTCTTTGCATTTCAATAGATAAGAGCAACATAAGAACAAGATCACTGAGAAATACACATTCACAAGAGACACAACATTTATCCTAGGAAACCCTCTAGGGGAAGAAAACCCAGCAAAAACTTCCTTATCATAAATTGCCAATACAATGTCAAGAGATAACTCAAACCAATACAGATAGTCCTCTCCAAAAGATGCGCCACTCTTCTCCCTCTCTCTTTTGTCGGTAACAGATCAGAACCTGTCTCTCAAACTGAGCAAGTGAGTTGTGATCAAATGAGGTGCTAGCCTCCTGTATTTATACAAGTTCTGGCACATGTGAAGTGTCTCTTCATTGGCAGGGCCAACTTCTCAATATGGGTGGGTAAACCCACCTTTATTATATTTTTGGGTCTCTTAATTAACTGTTGGGGCCGACTTCTTATTCTTCCTATTATAATTGTCTGTTGACCAATCCGCAAAAGGGGATTTGGTCCTAATACAATTACCGACATGATTAATCCACAATGGGGATTAATCCTATGAATAAAA
>ML799395.1:40249-53470 GCA_009831015.1 Picea engelmannii
GCTTTACGTCTAACAACTAGGTCAGAAGCAAGGAACACATCATCATCTTGCTTTACATCTAACAACGAGGTCAGAAGCAAGGAATCATCTTGCTTTATGTCTAACAACTAGGTCAGAAGCAAGGAACAAATCATCATATTGCTTTACGTCTAACAACAAGGTCAGAAGCAAGGAATCATCTTTCTTTACATCTAACAACTAGGTCAGAAGCAAGGAATACACACAACGACTTGCTTTACGTCTAACAGCGAGGTCAGAAGCAATGACTCATCTTGCTTTACATCTAACAGCGAGGTCAAAAGCAAGGAACACACAACGTCTTGCTTTACGTCTAACAGTGAGGTCAGAAGCAATGACTCATCTTTCTTTACATCTAACAGCGAGGTCAGAAGAAAGGAACACACAACGTCTTGCTTTATGTCTAACAACGAGGTCAGAAGCAATGACTCATCTTGCTTTACGTCTAACAGCGAGGTCAGAAGCAAGGAACACACAACGTCTTGATTTACATCTAGCAGCGAGGTCAGAATCAATGACTCATCTTGCTTTACGTCTAACAACAAGGTCAGAAGCAATGACTCATCTTGCTTTACGTCTAACAGTGAGGTCAGAAGCAAGGAATAAATATATACTCCCCCTTTTAGGGAGGGTCCTTCCGGACTATACCAAGCTTATCTCGAAAGTGTTCAAACTTTACATGAGATAGAGGTTCGGTCAACACATCAACAACCTGTTCATCCCTGCTAATGTACTGGAACTTCAAGGCTCCTCTCTGTACCATGTCGTGGATGAAATGATAGAAAATCTCTATGTGCTTCAACCTGTCGTGGAATATAGGATTCTCTGTCATCTTTATGCAGCTTTGGTTTTCACATAGAATCACAGTTGCTCTCATCTCCAAGTCAAATAGGCCAGTCAAAAACTTTCGAAGCCATATAGCTTTGCAGCTAGCAGAACATGCGACAATGTACTCTGCTTCCGCTGTGCTGAGAGAAATACTGGATTGCTTCCTACTCTACCACGAGATCATGGTTGATCCCAAACTGAAACAACATTCGAAAGTGTTTTTTTTGTCAGCAACGCTTCCTGCCCAATCTGAATCAGTGTATCCACTCAATGTGAAGTCATGATCTCCATCATAGCTGAGACCGTAATCCATTGTACCTTTAAGGTACCTCATCACATGTTTTGCAGCCACTAGGTGAACACATCTGGGCTCTACCATAAACTGACTCAAGGTGTTCACTGCAAAACAAATGTCTGGTCTAGTGTTCGTCAGGTACATCAGTGATCCAATAATATGTCTGTACAGTGTGGCATCTATCAAGTCTGACGAAGTATCGACCAACAGCTTCAGCTTCGTTTCCATGGGTGTATTCATGGACTTACATTCTAGCATGTCAAATCTCTTTAATATTTCGACTGTGTACTTCCCTTGGTTAAGGAAGATCCTTTCTGGACTCTGCCATACCTCAAGGCCTAAGAAGTAATGCATCAGGCCAAGGTATTTCATTTCAAATTCTACGACAAGTCACTTTTTACATTCATGAGCTTTTCTTCTCCAGTTAAGAATAAGTCATCCACATACAGTAGTAAGATTACTGGTTCATTATCCGTAATTTTGAAGTAGAGATTTAAGTCTGCTTTACTCTTGGTAAAGCCTAAGCTCATCAAGAAACTGTCTAGATGGCCATACCAAGCTCTGGGAGCTTGCTTCAATCCGTATAAGGCTTTCTTTAATCTGCAGACATGAGACTTTCTGTCTTCTACCTCAAATCCTTGAGGTTGCTCTATATACACTTTCTCTTCGATGACATCATTTAGGAAAGATATCTTCACGTCCATCTGGTGCAGCTTCCACTTCATCTTATCTGCAAGAGCTATGATAGTCTTCATAGTCAATGCCTTCCTTCTGGGAAAAGCCACGAGCGAAAAGTCTTGCTTTATACTTTTCAATACTTCCATTAGCAGCATGTTTTATTTTGAAGAGCCATCTGTAGGATACCCCATCTTTATTCTTCAATCTGGGAACTATTTCCCATACTTCGTTCTTCATTATGGATTGGTATTCCTCTGTCATGTCATCTTCCCATTGCTTCTTTTGAATGGCTTCTTCAAAGCAGGTAGGCTCTTCATCTTAGTAGATTACACATCAAAGTCGTGTCATAGGAGAATGGCTTTGGTCTTTTCACCTGTCTCAAGGTTCCTTCTGGAACACCATACTTCTCTCCATCTTGAATAATCTCTCTTGCCCAAGCAGGCTTTCTTTTATGGGAGAAGGTCATTTGAGGAGGTTCTTGAACTTCTATTATATCATGGTCTTCAGGAGTCTCCTCATCAGGGGAAGTTACAACTTCCTTCTCTGGTTCTGCAACTCTGGGAACTACCCTCACAGATTCTGCAATCCTGGAATTTACAGGTTCCTCTTCATATACTTCTTCAAGCTTTCATATTCTTGATTTCTTAAGTGTTGCTTCTTCATCAACGGTCACGTCCCTGCTGATCTCAATGTGGTGGTGACCAGGTATGTATATTCTGAAGGCCTTGGAGAACTCACAGTATCCTACAAATATTCCCTTCTTTCCGGAGGGTTCCAACTTGTTTCTTTTCTCTTTTGATATATGAATAAATATTGGACAGCCAAATATTTTGAGATGGCTTACCTCTGGCTTCTTTCCGATGAACATCTCTTCTGGTGTCTTGAGCCCAAGTGTGCTATGGGATAATCGGTTCTGCACATAAACAGTTGTCATTGCTGCTTCTGCCCATAAGCACATAGGAAGATCTTGATCATGGATCATAGTCTTCACAGCTTCCAGTATGGTTYTRTTCTTCCRTTCARCTACACCRTTTTGTTSGGGATCTTGATCCCAACATCTTTGCAGAWRTTCACGAACTCTTTTGAGGTATATTCTCCTCCATTATCTAACCTGAGTATCTTAATCTTCCTTACAGAARGGTTTTCTATCAAGGCTTTGAATTCCTTGATCTTGCTRAACACTTCAAATATAYCCARGTCTTTTACGAGAATAATCATTWATGAATGATACATAGTATACATACCCATTAATGGAGGATGATGGCATTGGGCCACAYACRTYTGAATGAATGAGTTCYAGKACTCCTTCTGCYTTGYTGYCCCTCTTYGRAAAMGGGTTCTTGATRTTCTTCCCTTGCGCACATCCATTGCATATGCCKTCTTGATCAACCTTKAGTTMTGGTAAACTTGTGACARCTTTGCATATGTATGGTAGYGCCTTGTAGTTRATGTGAGCTAATCTTCTAGAGTTCACATGGATTCTTCAATAGCRTGGGTCATGGCAGCTTCTGAGTGACCCACCTTCTTCTTTTCCAYTGATGATTKCTTCATTTATGATCTCTCCTTTAGCACGTTGCCTTCTRCAACCTTCGCTATAGMTTCCTCATGTGACCWGGAGCAAGGTCAACAAAACAACAAGCAAGAATAATATCCTTCTTGATAATATAAAGCAAYARCAYRAACAATCATCACAGTAGCTTCTTTAGAGCTATCACTTATAATTTATTTGAAGCAAAGATTAAAGGTAAGGAATACAATACGAAATGAGGTCAACACTCTCATAGTGTTGTGACCAAGCATTCTTCCATGGCAATCTGAAACTAACACACAAGGTTTCTCCTAGAGGAGGTGTTAGTCATATCAGACAAAGTATTTACCTCTATATGCTATCAAGTATAATACTTTACGAAAATTGCTATCTCAACTAAAGTCATCAGCTTGTCATGTGTACCTTTGAATCTTGATTAATCAAACCTGGAGCCTTGTCCTCAAGAGTGAGTGATTACTTTTCTTCCAGGTCTCCTTCACTCAAGTGACAAGTACTTTCTTCAACCTGTCTGTTGTACTAAGACAATACGCTATATTGACAAAAGGTTAGGTTAGAGAATAAGCTCTGTGATCAACTTTTAATTCTTCTAATAATTTGATCATAGCTTCAAGATGCAACACTGATCAAGATAATTTCATAACAAATAGATGCATATTATAATAATCACACCTGGGTTGCAACATTCCTTTGAATGTGTTGGATCTTGAGATCCTTCTGGATCTATGGCAAGAGATCCCTTTTCTTGCAAATACTCTTTAGGATTTAACCATTAAACATATGTAAGTACATACCTCTGATAGCATTTGCAGGTAGTGGCTCCATCTGGTAGCAGCGGTAATCATTGCCGATTCTTGAGAAAATTTCAAGGGTGATTGCAACTGGTTCTATGGCTGCAACTGCAACTGCAGTTGGTTCTGAGACTGCAACTACAACTACAACTTAGGGTTTTATGAGGAAAACCTAATTTTTCAAACTTTAAATTTTGAAATTCTGATCCAGGGGATAGATGCGCTGGGCTGAGGCAAGTTAGCTAGTGCAGTCGAAATTTCGAAAATCCAACTTTTACCCCCTCAAACTTGATCTGCGGATTTCTGGACTGGTGCTTCTGGTTTTCTGGTACTTATGGTACTCTGGTTTTCTGGTATTTTGTGAAACTAGGGTTTCACTTTTCGGGAGATCTAGCCACTGAAAAGGTGCGCTCTAAGTGAAAAAATGATCCTTGGGGGAGGGTGCAACTTTCTAGGTGGTTTTGGAACTGAAAAGCTTCACTTTTGAAAAACCCTAATTTGCAGGTACTGCAATAGTGACGTTTTTCTCTTGTGAAATATGTTTCCTTCAGGTTGGCTCTGAAACCATGTTAATATTTATGCCATTATTATAGTTCTTTGCATTTCAATAGATAAGAGAAACATAAGAACAAGATCACTGAGAAATACACATTCACAAGAGACACAACATTTATCCTGGGAAACCCTCTAGGGGAAGAAAACCCAACAAAAAATTTATTTTCATAAATTGCCAATACAATGTCAAGAGATAACTCAAACCAATACAAATAGTCCTCTCCAAAATATGTGCCACTCTTCTCCCTCTCTCTTTTGTCGGTAACAGATCAGATCTTGTCTCTCAAACTGAGCAAGTGAGTTGTGATCAAATGAGGCGCTAGCCTCCTGTATTTATACAAGTTCTGGCACGTGTGAAGTGTCTCTTAACTGGCAGGGCCGACTTCTCAATCTGGGTGGGTAAGCCCACCTTTATTATATTTCTGGGTCTCTTAATTAACTGTTGGGGCTGACTTCTTATTCTGCCTATTATAATTGTTTGTTGACCAATCTACAAAAGGGGATTTGGTCCTAATACAATTACTGACATGATTAATCCTATGAATAAAATAACAATAAGAATAAGAATACTCTTTGCAGTTACATTATTTCAACACTACACTGGATTTACGTCACAACAATAAGTTGGAAGCACAGTGCTAGACATATCTCAACAAAACAACTAGACTTACTTTACATCACAGTGGTTAGGCTGGAAGCACAATACTAGGCACATCTCAACACAACAACTAGACTGGCCTTATGTCACAGTGGTTAAGATGGAAGCACAGTACTAGGCACATCTCATCACAACACTACTCCCCCTTTCAAGGAAGGTCCTTTCGGACTATACCAAGCTTATCTCGAAAGTGCTCAAACTTTACACGAGATAGAGGCTTGGTCAACACATCGACAACCTGTTCATCCATGCTAACGTACTGGAGCTTTATGGATCCTCTTTGCACCATGTCACGGATGTAATGATATCAAATATCTATGTGCTTTGACTTGTCATGTAATACAAGATTCTCTGTCATCTTTATGCAGCTTTGGTTGTCACATAGGATCGTTGTTGCTTCTATCTCTAGGTCAAATCGACTAGTCAATAACTTACGAATCCATATAGCTTCGCAGCTGGCAAAACACACATCAATGTATTCTGCTTCCGCTGTACTGTAATAATCCCAAGCCATTATGCTAGGATCATCATGGTTTTGGTGTCTTTTTAAACTTTTTCCGAGTGAGGTATTTCGTCGAACACTTGTCTAACCTACTTGTTAGATGTGTTTACTTGTTGAATGGCCTCTTGATTTCAGACTTAGGGTTTACTGATGTGTTTATATGAATGTTTTCAGCAATAAACAAGAAGATATAATCATGGACATACCTCAACCATATGCAATATGATAGACAAGCCAAAACATCTCAAATCTTCTTTTATTCATGAAATAGAGGAACCTGCTACAATGAAGATGCCGATCTGGAATGCTCAATAGATGGCCAAGAAGATAGACAATAGAGCTTCTACAAAATGCTCCAATAAAAGACTACAATAAGCCTCCAAAGCCTGGATATACACTAAAGACTGAATACAAGTAGTTCTAGCCATAAGGATGCTAAACCCTCAAGCTGGAAGGTGCCACGTCCTGCTGCAATATTGAAGCTCCTCAATATTTCAGCCCTACTATCAAATATGTCCAATCACCCCAAGAAATATGCGAAATAGTAGATCGGGTGATGGCAAGAACAACCCAGGTGTCTGAATCTCCAAGATCCCTCTCAAACCCTATGGATTTGAACCTCCTCCACTGAATGGTGCACCCCCCTGGATGCCTAAAACCCTAGATAAATCGGCCTGGATAAATGAGGCCTCCAAATCTCCTGAAACTCTCCAAAATGATAGATCAGGGATTAATACCTCCTTGGTGAAGTCCCAAGCGAAATGATGAAGATCGGAGCTAGCAAATGACTGAAACCAATTTCTGAAGTTTGATCCTCTCCTCCAATTCGTCCCATGCATCTAATAAATCAAATAGCACCTGAAACTCCTCATGAATGGACTATATCTGATGTCCAAGGCTTTGCAATGAAAACCCAAGTGATAGAATCCCAAAAAGCCCTGCCAATCTCCTGGGACGAATCCTCCTTCAATAAATGGTGCACCCCTCTTGCTGGAAACCCTAGATGGTGCGCCCTCTCTCTCTCTGCCCCTGCAACTGATGTAGAATCCTCCTACAACTGAGTATATCTAGAACTAGAATGATGTGGGAGAGTTTTTCATCTCCGAGACCAATCTTGGGACAAGCTAGGTGGAATCTTTCACCACCGAATCGTCCTCTAGGGTTTGTTAAGTCAAAACCCTCAAAACGCCCAATCCTGGGCTCACTAGCTAGAAGCCACATATGAAAATATGATCACACATGAATGAATGAGAAGAGGCCCTTGCCTTTCCTTTATACTTTTTTCTCTCCTTGCCCCTCCAAAGTGACTTTCATTTTATTAATATTTAATTAATTAATTAACCTTTTTACCTCTGAAAAACACCTTATCTCTCCTTGTGGCTTCCCTGGCCACTGAAAGTCACTTATCAACATCCCATCCTATAGTTTTGCTTCTCTTGATTCCAATGAGATATTACACTAAGAGGTTCCTCCAAGTAATGTGCCCAAAATGACCTCTTCAGTGAATTCAATTAGCTTATAGCTCAAAATAGTCAAAATCATGGAAATCGTCGGAATGCAACGAAACCAAAGCCAACCTATGCAGAATGGCTCATAATGATGGAATATGATGAGAAATATAAGATGGACCCCACAATACCTCTCAATAACCCCTGTACTCGCTATAACCTCCATCTGGCTACTCTGGTCATCATAAACCTCTGCACTGTGATAATGTCCCAAAGTGGGGACATTACAGTCCTCCCTGCTAGAAAATTGCTTGTCCTCAAGAAATAACCAAATCCACTCAAATAAAATACCAAGATCCCATGTCCACCTGTGGGATACAACATAGAACCCATCCAAAGATGAACAATAGTACACTCCACCCCCTGGATCCCATATCAGGAAGTGAACTGCAATACTCTGCGAAGCATAGTCCTGAAAGATATCAACCCTGTGAACCTCCTACACATGACACATGGCCTCATCTCGAAATGAGTCCATCCTCCAAATATATACCAAGATCCACACGACCTCCATCAACTTCACATGCTAATGCCAGGATGAGGTACTGCAAGACCTCCGTGAGACACCCTCAAGCGTTGTGCTCCCCTTAACACTGAAGCTAAATGGAAAGTTAAAACAACTTTCCCCTGCAAAGGTCCACTCGCCCCTGTCAGTCAGTGAAATGCTCAACCCTGCAATCCCTAGGTCCCATGCTAACCTCTGTCGAAGATCACCATGTTGGCCCTGCACTACTCTGACCATGACTGTCTTCCCCCTGCATACATACTGGATCCTCCTCTCCTAGATCCTCAAGATGAAATACCTGTGACCACTGAACCTGCTATCCAGAAACTGTATCTGTGAAGACATATCTATAGAAGAAGTACCTATCCACCCATGTACACGTCTGATCCTGATGATCAAGAGTGAAAATCTGCCTCCCTCTATTGGATAAATCCCTGCAGGCCCACTCCTGACCGACCCCTAGTGGAGTGTGTGGCTCTCGGGTGCAACCTGGGTCATCATGTAGTGAAACATTCGACTCACCCAATGAACTCCCGGATCCCATGGAAAACTTGGAAGTTTATCACTTCCAATCTCATCTAACTGCTCCTATGTGAGACTAATCACTGTCAGAAGCCCTCTGTGCTCATTTTTCTATCCTCCTCATGTTGTTGTCAATGATAAATGTGTCAGAAACGGATAAAAAACATATCTACAGCTGACTGTAGGACTAGAAGGCATCACATGCTTTGGTCAATCCCAAGGACTCGACCAGAAGCTCGTCCATCGGTATCCATGATAGATGCTCTCCTGTGGTCATCATCGAATCCCAACCATCTAGTACAACCGAAAGTAACCCCTCCAACTGCTGGTCAACCAACCTCCGTCTCTCATCTCCCATGCAACTGCTAAAATGGTGAAGGTGATCTCCCACAACTATGTGTTGTTGCAGAGGAGTGACATCTACATATTCCCCTAAGTGTGTCTCCTCCCTACAAGGCACTATACCCCTTTGAATGCCACCATACATCTTGGCATGACTCTGTGAACTATACCTCATCACTGTGTGCTCCGTCATACTCATGTCGTCTCCTACAGACTCATGCTACATCATAGATCCTGGGCATACTGCTAGGTCAACCTCTACGTGGAGTTCAACCTCTCTCGGAACACAAATGGAAGTGTCCTCCATCAACTGGTGCTCCTCTACTAGATCACCAACATCCTCTATCAACGTGACTGTCTGATACATTTGAGTGTCCACTAAGACAGATGAAGTGGATCTCTGACGAATCTCCTCAAGAAGGTCCTCTGATCTGGACTCTGATTCTTGAAGGGTTGTCTATGTGCCTCTCAAGAATTCTCGAGTGCTCTCCAACTCCTGAGTGAGTCAGACCATCTCCAACTCCTACTCCCTCAGAGCATCATGATACATCTCACCAACCCTCAACAGGTAATCTTTGTCAGCCACCAACTGATGGTAGTCAGTCCTCATCACAGATACTCTCTCCCTGAGAGTATGAAAATCATCCATGGCAATCCCCTCATCTTAACTACCATGTTCCACTGATGCTCTCCAGTAGTAATCTTCCATCACTGCATACATGTCATCAATACGTCTAGTGGATACCATGATCATAGCCTCACTAACTCTCAACTGTGCTGCTAAGTGGCACGACTCCTGATCATGGTCATGTTGAGGTGCCATCTCAGACCCCTCACTGCTAGTGTCAACTCTGGAATCCACAAAAACACCCTCTGCATAAGATGATGTGCTGAACTGTCCACTGTCTATTGTGTTGTTGGGTACTCCTATATGCCACTGCACCCCATCACTAGATGTTATCTCCCCCTGAATCATATTGTATCCTGTATGGGCAACCGTATCCTTCTGTCCACTCAACCTGCTATTGCTATCTGCGCTTGGATCCCACGTAGATGTATCCAGACATGTGCCATGGTCGTATCGACCAATAAAGAGTGCATCCTCATCAATGCAGTCCAATCCTGGAAGTGAGTGTCCCATCAACCTATCAACATCCACAATCTACTCAACTAATGGAGTCTCCAAAAACTGTGACTCAATCTCCTCTGGCTGAACTGTATGTGTAAGGTCCACTATCTGTACTCCCTGTATCTCCTCCTGGATCAGTAGATCTACATGTCTGTGGTGTGCATCCCTCACATAAGGCTCCTCAACCCTATCTAACATGCCACTGACCTCCACAAGTGACGTGGTTCTCAAGGGTGTCTGGAAAGATGACATATGTGTCACAACCATCATAGGAAGCTCATCATCTCTAGGTGCTAACACGTGTGAATCCTCACTAGTGTCACCACTCTGTTGAGGCGTAAGGTCATCAACACCATGTGATATGTATGTTGAAGTACCGATGCTATCGTCCTATCCACCCGACTGTCTATCTACTATACAAGGGTCACTATCCTCCTCAAACGTGCTAGAATCATCATCATTTGTGCAAGAGTCGCTATCACTAGTCCCTGTGCAAGAGTCACTCTCCCCATCAAACTGCTCCAGATAAGCCTCAATCGTTCCATCCTCACATGCCTCATCATCGTTGTCCTCTCGTACCTCAACAATATGCTTCTTACCCTTACCCCTACACCTATGATCAGGTTCCCAAGGCACGTTGCAATTGTAGCAACGTTGCATGCTCCTAATGGGTGTGGGGTTTCTCTGTTGTTCCCTCCTAATGGGCGTGGGGTTCCTCCCAAAGGTTGCTCTAATTTCCTCCCTTTCCTTGAGCCAAGATGCAATCTTCTTTTTGTTCCAACTAGGATTTTTATAGGATAGGAACCATTGGAATGTTAATAGCCCCCTGAAATTATTGATGGTTTCATATTCACTTGCACACTCCTCAATCCTGTTAACAATATCCATATTCATTGTAACTCTGCTAATCCCCACTGGCCAGCAGGAATCTAAGCTCTGATACCACTGTAATGATCCCAAGCCATTATGCTAGGATCATCACGATTTTGGTGTCTTTTTAAACTTTTTCTGAGTGAGGTATTTCGTCAAACACTTGGCTGACCTACTTGTTAGATGTGTTTACTTGTTGAATGGCCTCTTGATTTCAGCCTTAGGGTTTACTGATGTGTTTATATGAATGTTTGCAGCAATAAAATAGAAGATATAATCATGGACATACCTCAACCATGTGCAATATGATAGACAAGCCAAAACATCTCAAATATGCTTTTATTCATGAAATAGAGGAACCTACTACAATGAAGATGTCGATCTGGAATTCTCAACAAATGGCCAAGAAGATAGACAATAGAGTTGCTACAAAATGCTCCAATAAAATACTACAATAAGCCTCCAAAGCCTGGATATACACTGAAGACTGAATACAAGCAGATCTAGTCGTAAGGATGCTAAACCCTCAAGCTGGAAGGTGCCAAGTCCTGCTGCAATGTTGAAGCTCCTCAATATTTCGGCCCCGCTGTCAAATATGTCCAATCACCCCAAGAAATATGCCAAATAGTAGATCAGGTGATGGAAAGATCAGCCTAGGTGTTTGAATCTCCAAGATCCCTCTCAAACCCTATGGGTCTGAACCTCCTCCACTGAATGGTGCACCCCCCTGGATGCTTGAAACCCTAGATAAATCGGATTGGATGAATGAGGCCTCCAAATCTCCTGAAACTCTCCAAAATGATAGATCGGGGCTTAGTTACCTCCCTGGTGAAGTCCCAAGCGAAATGATGAAGATCAGAGCTAGAAAATGACTGAAACCAATTTCTGAAGTTTGCTTCTCTCCTCCAATTCGTCCCATGCATCTAATAAATCAAATAACACATGAAACTCCTCATGAATGGACTAGATCTGATGTCCAAGGCCCTGCAATGAAAACCCAAGTGATAGAATCCCAAAAATCCCTGCCAATCTCCTAAGACGAATCCTCCCTCAATGAATGGTGTGCCCCTCTTGTTGGAAACCCTAGCTGGTGCGCCCTCTCTCTCTCTTCCACTGCAACTGATGTAGAATCCTCCTGCAACTGAGTAGATCTGGAACTAGAATGGTGTGGGAGAGTATTGCATCTCCGAGACCAATCTTGGGACAAGCTAGGTGGAATCTTTCACCACCGAATCGTCCTCTAGGGTTTGTTAAGTCAAAACCCTCAAAACCCCCAATCCTGGGCTCACTAGCTAGAAGCCAGATATGAAAATATGATCATACATGAATGAATGAGAAGAGGCCCTTGCATTTCCTTTAAACATTTTTCTCTCCTTGTCCCTCCAAAGTGACTTTCCTTTTATTAATATTTAATTAATTAATTAAATCACTTTAATTAATTAATTAACCTTTTTACCTTTGAAAAACACCTTATCTCTCCTTGTGGATTCCCTGGCCACTAAAAGTCACTTCTCACCATCCCATCATGTAGTGTTGTTTCTCCCAATTCCAATGAGCTATTACACTGAGAGGTTCCTCCAAGTATTGTGCCCAAAATGACCTCTTCAGTGAATTAAATTAGCTCATAGCTCAAAATAGTCAAAATCATGGAAATCGTCGAAATGCAATGGAACCAAAGCCAACCTATGTGGAATGGATCATAATGATGGAATATGATGAGAAATACGAGCTGGACCCCACAATGCCTCTCAATAACCCTTGTACTCGCTATAACCTCTATCTAGCTACTCTGGTCATCATAAACCTCTGCACTATGATGATGTCCCAAAGTGGGGACATTACATGTACTCAGAGCAATGATGGATTGCTTCCTACTCTACCATGAGATCATGGCTGATACCAAACTGAAACAACATCTTGAAGTGCTTTTCCTGTCAGAGACACTTCCAGCCCAATCTGAATCAGTGTATCCACTCAGTGTGAAATCATGATTTCCATCATAGTTGAGACCACAATCTAATGTACCTTTAAGGTACCTCATCACTTGTTTTGTAGCAACTAGGTGAACATGTCTGGGTTCTACCAGAAACTGACTCAAAGTGTTCACGAAAAAATAGATATCTGGTCTGGTGTTTGTTAGGTACATCAACAATCCAATGATCTATCTATACAGTGTGGCATCAATAAATTCTGACGAAGTGTCGACCAGTAGCTTCAGCTTCACTTCCATGGGTGTATTCATGGACTTACACTCCAACATGTCAAATCTCTTCAGGACTTCGACTGCATACTTCCCTTGGTTAAGGAAGATTCTCTCTCAGCTCTGTCGTACCTCAAGACCTAAGAAATAATTCATTAGGCCAAGGTCTTTCATCTCAAATTCTGAGGCGAGCTTCTTCTTACAATCACAAGAGACACACCATTTATCCTGGGAAACCCTCAAGGGGAAGAAAACCCAACAAAACTTCCTTATT
>ML799395.1:53606-91373 GCA_009831015.1 Picea engelmannii
GCGCTAGCCTCCTTATTTATACAATTCTGGCATGTGTGGAAGTGTCTCTTTAGTGGCAGGGTCGACTTCTCAATCTGGGTGGTTATAACCACCTTTAATATATTTTGGGGTCGACTTCTTATTCTTCCTATTACAATTATGTGTTGACCAATCCACAAAAGGGGATTTGGTCTTTTACAATAGCTGACATGATCAATCCACAATGGGGATTGATCTAATGAATAATTCCAAAATAATAATTAGAATACCTTTTCACCCTGAAATACCTTACGCTCTTCCTCACGAGGAAGTAAATCAATTCAAAAGAATCACAAGAGCCTACGCCCGACAGATCGGTGTGTTTTCCTTAGGTCCCATACTCCCTTGAAGAAAACAAAAAATCAGACCAGTGGTTAGTACTCCCGACGAGGTTTTCGTACACTCGGTAGAAGAATTAATATATTTCGCAATTACCGAAATCCAAGAACCTCTTGATTTGATACCTGAAACACCAGCCGATGACATCTCTAAACTAGATGATTTTTCAGAAGAAGAGGAGTTTAACTCAGAGTCTGAAGATACGGAAGGAAACAACGACCATAATGATGAAAAGGGGAACCCACCTCTGAAAAATCAACCTTGGTTAGCCAGAGATGCTTTGGCCCTCCCAGGACCAGTTCATAACCTTCCTCGTCATCCAGAGAAGTTGCTTCCTAAGTTCAATCCCGAAACCTCTGGATTGCTTGAAGATCATATCAAGAAATTTATACCAGTGATCAGGCTTATGAACGTCCAACATGAAGACGTAGTATGCAGAATTTTCCCCTATGCATTTGAAAATTCGGCTTCCACATGGTACTTCAATCTTCCGATAGGATCTATAACTAGCTAGACGAAGTTACATAAATATTTTCTAGATAAATTTTCTGAAGAAACTACTACCGGAGCTCAGATGGTCGAGTTTTTTGCCGCCGCCATGATTTCGAAAGAAAGCGTCAAAGACTTCAATCAAAGATTCACAACCATCTTGAACAAGTTCCAGCCTGAAGCTAAGCCAACTTAGGAATTGCAAATCAAAGTTTATGCTAACGCTCTCCCAACTTCCATTTCCATGTTCATAAAAAGGGCTGCTAAATGAACCCTAGATGAGAGTTTTGAAGAAGCCAAAATGATAGAATTCCATATGAAAGGGTGTAAAGTAGGCCAAGTTTCATTAGTTAAGAAAGAAGCTCAACCTCCTCCTAGGAGAGGACTCCTTTTGACTAGACCGTCGGGGAAACAAGCAGAACATACTCTCGACAAGGGTAATAAAAACATAGAAGATATACAACGCATGGTTAAGAAATTATCAAACGAGATCATAGACATGAAGAGAAATGCAGGGGAAGGAAACCAAGTCCAGAGGCCCTACAATCCTTTCTATAAAAGGAACCCATCGTTCAAGGTGATTGAACCTCCCTTAGCTAACTTAAATATCGATCTAGGGAATGTAGCATCTGATTCTTTCTGTACGTATCAACAGGAAAACCACTCTGATAGAGACTTCCCTCAATGGGTGCACACCATGAATTTGATGGCCAATCGATTTCTAGACTAAGTCTCCCTGACCGAGCAATCGAGCAGTTAAGTTATGAATATTGTTGACCAGGAAGAGGTTGATCCATCACAAGATACAACCATGTTGATATGGGATCCTAACCTGATCATTCCTTCCGACGACCTATTTGAGTCTCAAGAACCACCCGTCGAGGTCTCGGTGGTGCAGACATGCAATAAAGGTCCATTTGTCTCAAAATACATCACTGCTACCCAAACTTCGAGAAATAATACAACCCCCGATCGCCCGAAAACACCTTTTGCTCCCAGTAAAAAACCTATAAACATCCATACCCTAGAATCGCCCAAACTCGATTACAACGTAGTTGAAGATTTGAAGAAGTTAAGGGCTAACATATCAGTGATGGACATATGCAGTATCCCTCAATAGAAGGACTTCTTGCTACAAGCTTTGAATTCAGTAGAAGACCCTACGACTAGCAATGGTCAGGAAAGAAATATAGCTTCCACAAACCCAGTAAATAAATCAACTGTGAATACCTGTTCAGAAGATAATAAGGGGAAGCCTTTTGTCCCACCTTTCCTCTTAACGTTTGAAGTTTTCAACAGGAACCTCCATAATTGTTTGGTAGATTCAGGATCATCTTCCAATGTTATGCCCTTGTCAATTTGCAGAAAATTAAATGTCATTCCTCTATAGAGCGACAAACACGTGATACAGCTAGACAGGACCCAGGTCAAAGTCATGGGGGAACTCAGGGATGTAATGATCAGAATAGCGACACATCCTAAATTTGTACAAGTGATTGACATCATCGTGGTAGACATCCCCGAGGCCTATGGGTTATTGCTAATTCGAGATTGGTCTGAGAAGTTAAATGGGTACTTTAGCACAGACTGGGCACACCTTTGGCTACCACTGAAGGGATACAAGAATATGATCAGAATCGATAGGGAGAGATATCGGAAACATACGGTCACTGATCTAGAAACCCTGAATGAACCCTTGTCTACAGATTTCCCAATGCTGGGAAATTATTCATGCGATTCCCACTTCGGAAAATTTTATCCTCTCTTATCCGATGTCCCCCTCACTCAAAAATCTGAAATGGTTTTTCAAGAGAAATCGTCGATACCAACAGAAGACACCCTCTTCTGCCAAGACCCTGCATTAGAAATTACAGAACAAAAGATAGGAAAGATAAAAAGAAATAAGGAAGAAGAAGAGGGTGATTATCGTTCACAAATTTGGACCATATACTTTGATGGATCTAAATCATGGGAGGGATCGAGGGCAGGGTGCATCCTCATTGATCCAAAAGGTAAACGTCATTTCCTGCCCTGTAGAATAGAATTTTAATGCACCAATAACATCGTTGAGTATGAAGCTCTAGTACAAGGGTTAAAGAAATCCATAGACTTGAACGTCAAAGAATTGAAAGTTTTCAGGGACTTAGAGATTATCGTTAGACAAGTAAGAAATACTATACATTGCAATTCCCCGCACCTGAAGAATTATCAGTAGGAAGTGCATAGGTTAATGGAGAATTTTAAAGCTTTCAGTATCACCGTGATCCCTAGAGCAAAGAACATCCTTGTTGATTCCCTAGCCACAACTGCTTCAAGGCTGTCACCTCTGGAGGACTATGAAGCCTCTCAGTTCACTATGGAACTACTCTACAAACCATCAATGCCTAACAATATCTCTAATTGGAAGGTCTTTGAAGGAGATGAATAGATCATAAACTTCCTGACTAACCAATACAATTTCAAAGATTTATCCATTGACGATGAGGTATTCCAAACGTAATATCAATAGAGCTTCAAAAAAGGACAATTACCTAGTCCTGCCAATGGAGCAACTCTTGTAGACCGTGTCTGGCTTGGAAATTTTCTCCCTACTGGATAGTTTCTCAGGTTACAACCAAGTCTTGGTTGCAGAGGAGGATCGTTTAAAAGCTACCTTCCGAACCAAGTGGGGAACCTTCGCTTATAAACACATGCCTTTTGGGTTAATCAACGCAGGAGAGACCTTCCAAAGGGCCATGGACATAGCATTTTGGGGACTAATCAACAAGTGTGTGGTAGTGTATCTAGACGACGTAACTATGTATTCAAAGAACAGAGAATAACACATCCAACACTTAACTTAGATTTTTGAAAGGTGTAGGAAATACGATATATCCTTAAATCCAAAGAAAACTATTTTCGGCGTCGAGGAAGGTAAGCTATTAGGTCATATTATATCCCAAGAAGGTATTCGCATAGACCTAGAAAGGATTAAAGTCATAGCTCAACTCCTGTTGCCCCATAACAAGAAAGCTATGCAGTCCTTTTTCGGGCAAATCAATTTTGTGAGGAAATTCACTCTCGATTTCGCGGAAATCATCAAACCCTTACAAAAGATGATTCGCAAAGATGTCGAATTTAAGTGAGATGATGAATGAAAGGACGCTTTCAGGAATATTAAAACTACTATATCTCGAGCCCTTGTGCTACGAAGTCTAGATTTCAATAGGGATTTATTCCTCTATAATTTCGCCTCCGACCAGTTGTTAGCTGCAGTATTGACTCAGAAGGATGATGACAACAACGAAGCTCCGGTGTCATTCATGAGCATTAATCTCCAGGTAGCCAAACTTAACTATCATGTTGTTGATAACTAGGCCTATGTGGTATACAAATAAGTAAAACACTTCAGGTCTTACATCCTCAAGAGCCACACCAAAGTGATTGTGCTGCACCCTACAGTCCATTCCTTGTTTAGTTAGCAAGAGATGGGGGAAAGAAGAGGGAATTAGATGGCAGTGGTCCAAGAATTTGATCTAGATATAAAACCTACCAAACTTATCAAAGGACAAGGGTTGTGCAAACTCGCAACTGAAGCCCAGGACCAAGTAAATGAAGTTTCTAGATGGGAGAATGAAATGGCACTATGGTGTGGTGAAGCTTCATACATTTCCCCAGGGCTCGAGTCTTGGTATAAGGATCTGAATTACCTCCTACACCATGGGGTCTGCCCAGAAAATCTCAACCCCAGGGAAAGGAGAGCTCTCAGGTTAAAATATGCACAATATCGCCTCATAAATTTGGTACTCTTTCAGATTAATTATGATGGGGTACTTTTAAGATGTCTCAAATGTGAAGATGTGGACAAAGTTCTCAAGGAGCTCCATGATGGCCCTGCCGGTGGACATTTCATAGGAAACACCACCGCTCATAAGATACTGAGGGTTGGCTATTATTGGCCCACCTTGTTCAAAGACGCTCACACCTACACTAGGAAATGAAAAACTTGTCAAATGAGCGCTGGGAGAAAGAAAAGAGAATCAATCCCACTCCAACCAGTGATTGTCTCTAGGCCTTTTGAGCAATGGGGGTTAGATATCATAGGATAAATTACACCAAGCTCTTCAAAACAACACAAGTACATTTTGACTGCCACTGATTACTTCACAAAATGGGCAGAGGCTATCCCTTTGACTCATGTAAACGAAAAAGTAGTGATCCAGTTCATAGAGAAACAACTAATCACGAGGTTGGGTGTCCCTTTTGTCCTGGTTTTTGATAATGTAACTTATTTATCTTCCACCCGAATGACGGAGTTTGCTTTGGACAAAGGAATCATAATTAGGTACTTTGCAAATTATTACCCACAAGGAAACGGGGTGGCATAATCGACCAATAAGAACCTAGTAAGAATACTAAAGAAGACGATTGCCAATAACCAAAGGAATTGGCATAATCTACTCCATAACTCTTTATGGGTCGATAGGGTCACACCCAAAGAATCCATAGGAAATTCCTCGTACTTCCTAGTTTACGGATAGGAATCCATTCTCCCAAATGGGATTTATCTTCCATCTCTTCAACTAGACCAAGATCTCAATGGGGATTGGTCATACAACAAATAATTGATACTCTGATCATGCTAGAAGAAGAGAGAGAAAAGGATAAGTCAAAATTCATAGCTCACCGGCAGATAGTGAAAAGGTGGTTTGACAAGCATAAGGCCAAAGAGAAAGATTTTGAAATAGGAGACTTAGTACTGAAATGGGACAGAGAAAATGAGTCGAAAGGGAAACATTCTAAGTTTCAGAATCTGTGGCTTGGACCTTTCCAGGTGGCTGAGAAGATTGGGGCAGGCATTTATCGGTTACAGAATCTGAGGGGGGAACCTGACGCCCTCCTAGCAAATGGCCAAGCCCTCAAACAATATTTCCAATAAAAAAAAAGGAGGGGGGAGGCATCTTGTTTTAGTGTTTTCAGGGTTCTGAAATACTTTTCTTTCTTGGCTTTCTTTTGCTTTTTGGATTTTTGCGCTTTTTAAAGTTGTGTTTAGCAGGACAATGGTTGACCTTAAGTCATACGACATAACGAACTCTGTTCTGAACTCATCGCTCACATACAACACAAGAAGCATCTAGGAACTTGTGGTTGATTTGAGGAGCCCTCCATCTAACCCACACAAACAAACAACTTCGAAGAAATGCTAGAAGTGTCTTCCTAGTGGTTTGGTAAGACCTTAAGGGTAAGAAGGAAAGCTGGAAAGGACTACATGAACCCGAACACAAATCTAGCAAAGGGTCCACCTAACCATCTCACTTTGCGAAATAAACAGACATCATCCTCTCTCACTCCCTCAGGGTATCATGCCGAAATAAAATGGACATTATCAAAAGAGTGATCAGCAGGGGAGGGTATGCAGATATCTCCGCCAGGGCTATAGACGCTGGCTGGCAGCGGAGTAAGGTCTGTGATGTCGGGGGTGACTCTGCACGGGCTATGGACACTCGCTAGCAGCGGAGCAACACCAAAGTGAATGAGTAAAGGTAACTAAGGGCTTCATGAAAGTGAATTCTTTGCTAGACTTTTGTAAAAAGGGGACGTAAGTCAGGGTTACAAGAAACGAACGAGGAATAAAGGTCGAAACCCCATGGGCAGACCCAAAAGCATCAACTGAAGGACTTCAAATTGCAAAGGTAAAAGAGGCTCTGATTTAAAACCAGGAAATTTTCTCCACTAGCTTTCGTACAAGTCGAAGCATGAAGGAAGAACAAAGATTTTGCGTTCACCCAGTGAATTTCCATTTGTTGAGCACTCAACAAACCCTAAAAAGTCTACGTAAAATTTCACTTTTTGGGTGCCACTTGATCTTTTGGCATTGTCTGATATGAAAAATGTGTCCTTTGCTTATCATTTTTGTCTCTCATTAAGTCTTTAAAAGATTTCTTGGACATGTGAAAATCATTAACTTAAAAGACTAATATCTAAATTCGAGAAATGACAGTCAAACGTGTTTAAAGATTTTGACATCGGGAAGGATTAAGTGTGAAAAAGAACACTAGAGAGAACCAAAGTTGTCAAGCCCCGATCTTCGTCGGCATCGACAGCCGCAAAATTTATTTTGTGACAAGCACCACCAAGAATATCGTCGATGACCGATCAATTCGGCATTGGCGAAAGGTTAAAAGAATAAGCATTGAACAAAAAATGAAATAATAATCGCCGACCTCCGAGAAGTTTTCGGCATCGAGAGTTTCGAAGGAATATAACCCACGAAGAAACTGCGTGGTAGATTTATTCCCAAGTCCGTCGGACACTCTCTTGGCATTGACAGTCACAGTGTCGAGCTCAGTTTAGTGCGTTCAACTTAAACAAAGCCCTGAGTCCGACTGCTACCCATAAGTTAATTTCCCAGCCATTAGTGCCCGGTATCCCGATTCAGCGGTGTTGCGTCGATACCATACAGTGAAGACAATCAGCGTAGGAAGTTTTTTCAGGAGGATACCGACGGAAACATGCATAAGGATACCACCGACTCCCGATCTACCCACTAACACGACGACGCGATGGGATGTTTTGGCTCTGAGATACGCTAGATACGATGCATTTAAAGGTTAATTAATTCCATAATCTCACACTAATTGCTAATTCATGCACAAATCAAAGGACCGTTGGAACCTGCCAATACAATGCATTTTTCCCCCCGCGCCTCCCCCATCAACCCATGTAGAATTTATTTGCAGAGTTTCGGTGGTAGATTGTTTTGAATTTCACCCATTACTCATATTAACTGGTTGATACAACTCATAGGATCTCTCTCGTTATATTCTCTAATTCATTGAAAACAGGGTTATTCTGTGCACGAAGGAATCAAGATCATCTAGAGGAGCGAGACGAGTAGTTCGGGGATAACTTCCAAGGTCCAGTGAGTATAAAACAACATTTTAGCAAGCGTTACAAGTATGTACCAGTCTATGGATCTTTTATGCTTCATTACATACACTTTATCCTATGTCACCCTGCACACCTGCCTGAAGATTGTTTTCGGTTGCAGGAACGATACCTTCAAAGAAACCCACCACCAGGAAATATCCAAGAGATCCAAAACTATAGGAACCAGAGGTGGGAGAAGGTTCCTCCCCACCGGTGGCGAGACAATTGGAATTCGCTCCAAAACTGGTGCCTGTCATCAAAACCGCCACCAAGAAAGCTTTCATTCAACCCTCGACCTTTGGAGACATAGAGGCGAACATTGGGACCAAGACAGTATTCCCGTGTTGGGAAGAACTTTTCAATAAGATTAAGCGGGAAGAACTCCCCGAATAGACTCCACACAACGATCCTGATACGAGAAGACTCGACGATGAAGTCCTTCTGAATGTCTGAAAGGCGTATCTACACACGGTTGGAAGAAGAACTCCAGTATTTCCCTGCATTGAACTCCTGAAATGGATTATTGATCACACTAACACACAAAAATGTTTGATTAACGACGACAGCGAAGGGTGTGTTGGGGTTTTCCTTCCATTAGAAGTGCAGAATTATTACAAGCTCAGGAACCGAAAGAGCGGTTGAATAATGATTTTGTTTTGAGCTTCTATGAGAAGAACGATGCCAGTAAGGCGATGGATTCTTGGTGGAGAGAGGATAAAAATTTCACCAATCGGACCTCCTGCTAGTACCCGATGACCCACCTTAGAGAACCTTACATCTATCTAATGGCTCTCCTCTGTAGATTGCATGGGGAAAAAGACTTCTCTAGGTTTTCAGAAGCTTGGATGCCTCTAGCGTATACCGTAGCCATTTCTGGAATAGGTTTTAACTGGGTTATAATCATCTCCAAACAATTGAGCACCTACATCCAACAAGCTCAAACGTTGAAAGAAGGAGAAACCCCGTCCTTTTACATGGCATCTTATCTTCTGGACGTCGTCTGCGAAGAAATTCTTTTGCTGGAATGAAATTAAGATGGCATACCTCAAATCTCCCGGTCCATGTTTATTTCGGTATCTTATGGGAGAACAGGTACAAGAAATCCTACCCTCTCATCTGCGACCAGTTTATCACACATATTCATCTATTGTTATTCAGGAAAGAATGCCCAAGGCTGTCAGACGTAGCCAAAAAAATTATATCGAAGGTTGGCCACTGGTATCTGGATGAGCGTGATACCTACATCAAGGTTTTCGACACCACCGAAGCACCTCATTTGCTACCTGTATATGTCCCTGATCGACTAATAATAGGGGAAATCTGTTATCAAAGCATCCTGCAAGGTTACAATGCTACTCTGGTAAAGGATAAGAAGCATGCCTTCATACCCTATGGGTTCCATATTGGTTTCTACATGGTGAAGGACACCACGCAGGCCAAGCAAGAAGGGATAAGCCAATTGGATTTTCAATTCCAGACTGGTTTATTTCGCAAGCACAACCCCAAGGGCTTGGTCCTGAAGCACGCACAACATGTATCATCTTGTTGGCCATATGCCCACGATAGGTTTGAGGATTAAATCTTCATCGAACATGCTGAAGACTGGGAAGAGGTAATGGCGAGGATGGATGACCCCAAGGTAACTAGATTCAAGGCTATGAGTTGGGATGAGCAAGCAACAGTTCTGGAACAAATAGTTCAAGAGACCATCAAGAAAAGAGAAGAAATGATATCAGTCAGAGTAGTGGGATCTCCCCAAGTAGCTCCGATACAAACTAGGAATCTCTCTGAAGTTCAAGATATACAGGGGACGGGGGGGGCTCATGTATCAACAGGACCAGTTGTTAATAAAGTGGATGCAGGATAACCCAGACCTCATCATAGTGCCAAAGCTTCCGACTGAAAACCCAGAAGAAAGCCCAGCGAGGGCGAGCGGCCCTAATTCCATAAACCTTGGTAATAACAATGGGTCTAATAACCCTAATTCCACCAGGCCATCGATCAGATTGTCGACATGTGCGATGATTCAACTAGAGGCAAGCCAAGTATCAGTGGGAGCAGGCGTGCCTAATCCTTTGAGTGAATTTATAAATATATATAGCGATGATGAGAGCCCAGAGACATCTCTCAGGACCCCTGTGCAGATCCAAGAAGAAAAGGGACCTGAGAAGGCTTATTTTTCTGATCTCGAGGTCCAGATCTAGGAAATTCCACGAAATGAAAAAGAAACAAAAAATGTTCCTGACACAAAGAAACCCGAAGCATCAGAGACCTGAGCCGATGACCCGAAGGGTAAGTCAAGACTGGACGAGCCAAAAGGAGGCTCCCCACAAAAGGAAGTCGATGATTCGACTGCCCACAAGCAAGTGAGTATTAGGTATTTTCCTGATGTCTCTATTTCGATTGATACTCAGATCCTCGATAAGCAACAAGTGGAGGCCGAACCCTCGGAGTATAACGAGAAATTTCAAGAACATGATCCAGAACAAGTATACACCGCTGGAAATCTAGGAAACACACTTACATGGGGTGATCAGAAGATTCCCAAACCGGTGGATGAGGTGGCCAATATCTATGCGATCTCCTATGATCGAAAGAAGAGGGCCATTATCTAAAGAACCATGAAGAAAAGGAGAATCACATTGGATCGCTCTGTCCTCATCACCACAGAGGAGGATTTGATAGACACAGAAAATGCCAGAACATCCGAGCTCATCGGTGCGGGGATGGTGATTTTGATTGCCACCTTGGACAGAGTTAAACGGGATGAAAAAGAGTTGGTCGTCGCCCTGAAGGAGCTAGAACATTTATGCCACTTGTCTGAATACTATAAGGGCACCACTCAGACCACAGTTTATCTGAGAAGCAAGTTTGAAGTGGCTTACGACAAGTTCACACACGAGCGACACCTGTTCACTACGAAGATAGTCGAGCTCCAGGAAGACACTCTCATGGCACTCGCAACATGCAAGGATATGGAGCGATGGCATGAAAAGGCACAACGAGCCGTAGAAAGACTCGAATACATCGATGCGGCCTAACAAGGCCGAGATAAATAAGAACACAGAATCCGGGTGTTGGGAAAAAGCATTCTTGATCATATGAAGCGATCGGCCGAATACTGGGCTAAGATCATCCAAAGAACCACATAGAGAAATTCAAAAGCAATGGGGAAAATGTGAGGAACATTGGGGTAAAATCAACGAAGCAATGAAGGATATAGGACTCCCCAAGTTCGACGACCCTGACAACTTCATCGAATTATGCGACATAGTTGGATCACATGCCAAGCAGGATTCACTATGGGCCAAAGAGCTAGCCAAGGTGACCGATACATTGCTAGGACAAGTGAAAAGATTTATGGAACATCCAGTGAAGGCTCAAACCGTGCTCCAACAGTTAAACACCGGCCTAGTGAAGTACCGAGCGCATGCAGTGGATATCAGAGGATTCTATGCAACTCTGATGGAGTAGCACAAGTTCCCATGGGCCCAAACCTGCGAAGAGTTGTTTATCAGTTGGTCTAAGTACATGAAAAAACATCCTTTCGAAGAACTATCTTGAGTGTAACAAACATAAATATATATAAATATGTAAATATAAATAACTAATAAGTAATAATTAATTATGAAGAGACATGACATATGAAAGGTCATGTCTCTTATGAAAGGGAACCCTTGCATGGGTATATATACAAGCCCTCATCCTCATTGTAGCTCATCTCATTATATCTCATTCATATCATATTACTATACATTATTATTAAATATATTTACTATCCTTAAATGGATTATTGCGTACTGTCCTATTTATATTGGATATTTACATAGTGAACCAGGTTGGTTTACCACAGTGGTATCATAGGTTCATTTTTTTTTGTCTCGGCCTTTGACCAGTCTCTTTATCAGACTTTGTCTGAACCGACTTTTGGCCAACCCTCATCTCTCAGAGTTTCTCTGATCTTTTCAGGTCTTTGACCAAAACTTGGCCCTTGGCCATTTAAAGTTAAAAGTTACTCCGCTACAAGAAAATAAATTGAAGGAAGAAAACATTTTTTCTGCAAATATTAAAGGAAACTAGAAATTACTCTTAGACAAATAATTGTTCTGCTGCAAGAAACTAGAAATAAAAATAAAATTTTTTGGAAATTTTATATATATATATATATATATATATATATATATATATATTACGCTACATATTAGAAGACTATCTACTGCAAATTCTAAAAAGAAATTAAAAAAAAAAATTACGAAAGAGAAAGGAAAAGAAGTCCTGTACACATATCTGTTGTACTAATTCAGTCCATACAAATTTTAACAACTAATTGATCAAATCTGTACAATCACAGAATTAATTGCAAATCTGCCAACTTTAATTCCGTATTTAAGATTTGCAAATCTGTACAATCACAAAATTAATTGCAAAGCTACCAACTTTAATTTTGTATAGTAGCAATTTAAGATTTGCAAGTTGTACAAATTATTTAATAAAAACACCTTTCGTACAACCAACCATTAATTTTAAAATTCAGATATGTACTTTCTGTGCATGCACTCACTGTAATTGCCATCGTACTATATCTGTACAATACACTCCATTTAATTCACTGTCCGCACGAATATTTCTATAAAGTTTGTACGGAATCTTTATCTGCAAGTCCGTACACATCTGTGGCTCATTCATCCATACACATCTGTGGCTGCTCATTCATCCCGGGTAATGGGTTATTGAAGGTAATTAGGCGGCTATTCCCTATGGGTGCAACCTCTCATAACACGGGGGAGATTATATAACAATCCGTAAACTCATTAATTGAACGGTTAAAGTTGAAAACAAATAAAATGACATTTACTTGAGGTAAAATCGATTGAAAGTTTAAACATCAAAATATTATATATACACCATAACATACATATAGTGGAAATATTAAAGGAAGATTAAAGTTAATAAAAATCCACTAGTAAAAAGCTTAAAGGAAAAAAAATATTGAAACGATCTAATTTAAAGTTAAAAAGGATACTCATTTGATAAGAGAAATGATATATTATTATATTTCAATTTGGATATTATTATTATTATATTATAGTGAAAAAGCTAAGTGATATTCCAAAAAGTGAAGAGTAAAGAAAAAAAAAATTGGAACGAACCAATTTAAAGTTAAAAAGAGAAACTTATTTGATAAGAGAAAATATATATTATTATATTTCAATTTAGATATTATTATTATATTCAAGTGAAAAAGGTGAAGAGTAAAGGAAAAAAAAATATTGGAACGAGCCAATTTAAAGTTAAAAAGGGATATTCATTTATATGAGAAAGGATATATTATTATATTTCAGGTTGGATATTATTATTATATTAATGTGAAAAAGTTAAATGATATTCCAAAAAGTGAAGAATAAAAAAGTGATAAGATATTATAAATATTTTAATATTAAATGGAAANTACCGACTTGATTAATCCTCAATGGGGATTAATCTAACAATAAAAATAATAATAATGACATGATTAATCCACAATGGGGATTTAATCCAATAACAAAATAATAAGAATGCTCTTCGCAGTTACATTATTTCAACATCAAGAACCACCCGTCAAGGTCTTGGTGGTGCAGACGGGCAATTAAGGTCCACCTGTCTCAAAATACATCACTGCTACCCAAACTTCGAGAAATAATACAACCCCCGATCGCTTGAAAACACCTTTTTCTCCTAGTAAAAAACCTATAAACATCCATACCCGAGAATCGCCCAAACTCAATTACAACATAGTTGAAGATTTGAAGAAGTTAAGGGAAAACATATCAGTGATGGACATATGCAGTGCCCCTCAACAGAAGGACTTCCTGCTACAAGCTTTGAACTCAGTAGAAGACCCTATGACTAGCAATGGTCAGAAAAGAAATCTGGCTTCCACAAACCCAATAAATAAACCAACTGTGAATACTTGTTCAGAAGATAAGAAAGGGAAGCCTTTTGTCCCATCTTTCCTCTTAACGTTTGAAGTTTTCAATAGGAACCTCCATAATTGTTTGGTAGATTCAGGATCATCTTCAACGTTATGCCCTTGTCAATTTGAAGAAAATTAAATGCCATTCCTCTACAGAGCGACAAACACGTGATACAGCTAGACAGGACCCAGTTCAAAGTCATGGGGGAACTCAGGGATGTAATGATCAGAATAGCGACACATCCTAAATTTGTACAAGTGATTGACATCATCGTGGTAGACATCCCCGAGGCCTATGGGTTATTACTAAGTCAAGATTGGTCTGAGAAGTTAAATGGGTACTTTAGCATAGACTGGGCACACCTTTGGCTACCACTAAAGGGATACAAGAATATGATCAGAATTGATAGGGAGAGATATCTGAAACATACGGTCACTGATCTAGAAACCCTGAATGAACCCTCGTCTATAGATTTCCCAATGATGGGAAATTATTCCCGCGATTCCCACTTCAAAATCGTTTCTCCTCTCTTATCCGATGTCCCCCTCACTCAAAAATCTGAATGGTTTTTCAAGAGAAATCTTCGATACCAACAAAAGACACCCTCTTCTACCAAGACCCTGTGTTAGAAATTACAGAACAAAAGATAGGAAAGCTAAAAAGAAATAAGGAAGAAGAAGAGGGTGATTGTTGTTCACAAATTTGGACCATACACTTTGATGGATCTAAATCACGGGAGGGATTGGGGGCAGGGTGCATCCTCGTTGATCCAAAAGGTAAACGTTATTTCTTGTCCTGTAGACTAGAATTTGAATGCACCAATAACATCGTCGAGTATGAAGCTCTAGTACAAGGGTTAAAGAAATCCATAGACTTGAACGTCAAAGAATTGAAAGTTTTCAGGGACTCAGAGATTATCGTTAGACAAGTAAGAAATACAAGTGCATAGGTTAATGGAGAATTTTAAAGCTTTCAATATCACCGCTATCCCTAGAGCAAAGAACATCCTTGTTGATTACCTGGCCACAAATGCTTCAAGGCTATCACCTCTGGAGGACTATGAAGCCTCCCGATTCACTGTGGAACTACTCTACAAATCATCGGTGCCTAACAATATCTCTAATTGGAAGATCTTTGAAGGAGATGAATAGATCATAAACTTCCTGACTAACCAATACAATTTCAAAGATTTAGCCATTGACGATGAGGTATTCTAGGTGTAATCTCAACAAAGCTTCAAAAAAGGACAATTACCCAGTCTCGCCAATGGAGCAACTCCTGCAAACCGTGTCTAGCTCGGAAATTTTCGCCCTACTGGACAGTTTCTCAGGTTACAACCAAGTCCTGGTTGTGGAGGAGGATCGTTTAAAAGCTACCTTTCGAACCAAGTGGGGAACCTTCACTTATAAACACATGCCTTTTGGATTAATCAACGCAAGAGTGACCTTCCAAAGGGCCATGGACGTAGCATTTTGGGGACTAATCAACAAGTGTGTGGTAGTGTATCTAGACGATGTAACTATGTTTCAAAGAACAGAGAAGAAAACATCCAACACTTAACTCAGATTTTTGAAAGGTGTAGGAAATACGATATATCCTTAAATCCAAAGAAAACTATTTTCGACTTCAAGGAAGGTAAGATGTTAGGTCATATTATATCCCAAGAAGGTATTCACATAGACCTAGAAAGGATTAAATCCATAGCTCAACTCCCATTGCCCAATAACAAGAAAGTTATGCAGTCATTTTTCGGGCAAATCAATTTTGTGAGGAAATTCACTCTCGATTTCACGGAAATCATCAAACCCTTACAAAAGATGATTCACAAAGATGTCGAATTTAAGTGGGATGATGAATGAAAGGATGCTTTCAACAATATTAAAACTACTATATCCCGAGCCCTTGTGCTACGAAGTCCAGATTTCAATAGGGATTTATTCTTCTATAATTTCGCCTCTGACCAGTCGTTAGCTACAGTATTGACTCAGAAGGATGATGACAACAAAAAATCTCTGGTGTTGTTCATGAGCACTAATCTCCAGAGAGCCAAACTTAACTATCATGTTGTTGATAAATAGGCCTATTTGGTATACAAGGTAGTAAAACACTTCAGGTCTTACATCCTCAAGAACAACACCAAAGTGATTGTGCCACACCCTGCAGTCCAATCCTTGTTTAGTCAGCAAGAGATGGGGGAAAGAAGAGGGAATTGGATGGCAATGGTCTAAGAATTTGATCTAGATATAAAACTTTCCAAACTTATCAAAGGACAAGGGTTGTGCAAACTCGCAACTGAAGCCCAGGACCAAGTAAATGAAGATTCTGGATGGGAGAATGAAATGGCATTATGGTGTGGTGAAGCTTCATACATTTCCTCGTGGCTCGAGTCTTGGTATAAGGATATGAATTACCTCCTACACCATGGGGCCTGCCCATAAAATCTCAACCCCAGGGAAAGGAGAGCTCTCCGGTTAAAATATGCACAATATCGCCTCATAAATTTGGTACTCTTCCAGATTAATTATGATGGGGTACTTTTAAGATGTCTCAAACGTGAAGATGCAGACAAAGTTCTCAAGGAGCTCCATGATGGCCCTGTCGGTGAACATTTCATAGGAAACACCATCACTCATAAGATACTGAGGGTTGGCTATTATTGGCCCACCTTGTTCAAAGATGCTCACACCTATGCTAGGAAATGCAAAACTTGTCAATTGAGCGCTGGGAGAGAGAAGAGAGAATCAATCCCACTCCAACCAATGATTGTCTCTAGGCCTTTTGAGCAATGGGGGTTAGATATCATAGGATAAATTACACCAAGATCTTCAAAACACCACAAGTACATTCTGACTGCCACTAATTACTTCACAAAATGGGCAAAGGCTATCCCTTTGACTCATGTAAACGAAAAAGTAGTGATCCAGTTCATAGAGAAACAACTAATCACGAGGTTGGGTGTCCCTTCTGTCCTAGTTTTTGATAATGCAACTTATTTCTCTTCCACCTGACTGACAGAGTTTGCTTTGGACAAAGGAATCATAATTAGGTACTTTGCAAATTATTACCCACAAGGAAACGGGGTGGCATAATCAACCAATAAGAACCTAGTAAGAATACTAAAGAAGACGGTTTCCAATAACCAAAGGAATTGGCATAATCTACTCCATAACATTTTATGGGTCGATAGGGTCACACCCAAAGAATCCATAGGAAATTCCTTGTACTTCCTAGTTTACGGATCGGTCATACAACAAAGAATTGATACTCTGATCATGCTAGAAGAAGAGAGAGAAAAGGATAAGTCAAAATTCATAGCTCACCAGCAGATATTGAAAAGGTGGTTTGACAAGCATAAGGCCAAAGTGAATGATTTTGAAATAGGATACTTAGTACTGAAATGGGACAGAGAAAATGAGCCGAAAGGAAAACATTCTAAGTTTCTGAATCTATGGCTTGGACCTTTCCAGGTGGATGAGAAGATTGGGGCAAGCACTTATCGGTTACAAAATCTGAGGGGGGAACCTGACACCCTCCTAGTAAATGGCCAAGCCCTCAAACAACATTTCCAATAANGGGAAGGCATCTTGTTTTAGTGTTTTCAGGATTCCGAAATACTTTTCTTTCTTGATTTTCTTTTTCTTTTTGGATTTCTGCGCTTTTTAAAGTTGTGTTTATCAGGACAATGGTTGACCTTAAGTCGTCATGTGACATAGTGAACTCTATTCTAGACTCATCGCTCACATACAACACAAGAAGCATCAAGGAACTTGCGGTTTCTTTGAGGAGCCCTCCATCTAACCCACGCAAACAAAAAACTTCAAAGAAATGCTAGAAGTGTCTTCCTAGTGGTTTGGTAAGACCTTAAGGTTAAGAAGAAAATCCGGAAAGGACTACATGAACCCGAACACAAATCTATCAAAGGATCCACCTAATCATCTCACTTTGCGAAATAAACAGATGTCATCCTCTCTCACTCGCTCAGGGTATCATGCTGAAATAAAATGGACATTATCAAAAGAGTGATCAGTAGGGGAGGGTATGCAGATATCTCCACCGGGGCTATAGATGCTCGCTGGCAGCGGAGCAGGGTTTGTGATGTCGGGGTGACTCCGCATGGGATATGGACGCTCGCTGGAAGCGGAGCAACACCAAAGAGAATGAGTAAAGGTAACTAAGGGCTTCATGCAAGTGAATGCTTTGCTAGACTTTTGTAAAAAGGGGACGTAAGTCAGGGTTACAAGAAACGAAGGAGGAATAAAGGTCGAAACTCCACGGGCAGACCTGAAAGCATCAACTGAAGGACTTCAAATTGCAAAGGTAAAAGAGGCTTTGATTTAAAACCAAGAAATTTTCTCCACCAGCTTTCGTACAAGCCGAAGAATGAAGGAAGAACATAGATTTTACGTTCGCCCAGTGAATTGCCATTTGTTGAGCACTCAACACACCCTAAAAAGTCTACGTAAAATTTCACTTTTTGGGTACCACTTGATCTTTTGGCATTGTCTGATATGAAAAATGTGTCCTTTGCTTATCATTTTTGTCTCTCATTAAGTCTTTAAAATATTTCTTGGACATGTGAAAATCATTAACTTAAAAGACTAATATCTAAATTAGAGAAATGACAGTCAAATGTGTTTAAAGATTTCGACATCGGGAAGGATTAAGTGTGAAAGAGAACACTAGAGAGAACCAAAGTTGTCAAGCCCTGATCTTCGTCGACGTCGACAGTCACGGAATTTATTTTGCGACAAGCACCACCAATAATATCGTTGATAATCGATAAATTCGGCATTGGCGAAAGGTTAAAAGAATAAGCATTGAACAAAAAATAAAATAATAATCACCGACCTCCGAGAATTTTTCGGCATCGGATTTTTGAAGGAAGATAACCCATGAAGAAACTACGCAGTAGATTTATTCCCAAAGCCATCGGACACTCTCCTGGCATTGACAGTCGCAGTGTCGAGCTCAGTTTAGTGTGTTCAACTTAAATACAGCCCCGAGTCCGACCGTTACCCATAAGTTAAGTTCCTGGCCATTAGTGCCCGGTATCTCGATTCAGCGGTGTTGTGTCGATACCATACGGTGAAGACATTTGGCGTAGGAAGTTTTTTTAGGAGGATACCGATGGAAACATGCATAAGGATACTGTCGATTCCTTATCTACCCACTAACAAGACGACGCGATGGGACATTTTGGCTCTGAGATACGCTAGATACAACGCATTTAAAGGTTAATTAATTCCATAATCTCGCACTAATTGCTAATTCGTGAACGAATCAAAGGACCGTTGGAACCTGCCAATACAATGCATTTTCCCCCCCGCGCCTCCACCATCAACCCATGTAGAATTTATTTGTAGAGTTTCGGTGGTAGATTGTTTTGAATTTCACCCATTACTCATATTAATTGGTTGATACGACTCGTAAGATCTCTCCTGTTATATTCTCTAAGTCATTGAAAACAGGGTTATTCTGTGCACGAAGGAATCAGGATCATCTACAGGAGTGAGACGAGTAGTCCAGGGATAACTTCCAAGGTCCAGTGAGTATAAAACAACATTTTAGTAAGCGTTACAGGTATGTACCAGTCTATGGATCTTTTATGCTTCATTTCATACACTTTATCCTATGTCACCCTGCACACTTGCCTGAAGATTGTTTTCGGTTGCAGGAACGATGCCTCCGAAGAAGCTCACCACCAAGAAATATCCAAGAGCACCAAAGCTACAAGAACCATAGGTGGGAGAAGGTTCCTCCCCAACGATGGTGAGACAATTGGAATTCTCTCCAAAACCGGTGCCCATCATCAAAACCGCCACCAAGAAATCTTTCATTCAACCCTCGACCTTTGGAGACATAGAGGGGAACATTGGGACCAAGACAATATTCCCATGTTGGGAAGAAATTTTCAAGAGGATTAAGTGGGAAGAACTCCCCAAATATACTCCGCACAATGATCCTGATACGAGAAGACTCGACGATGAAGTCCTTCTGAATGTCTGAAAGGCATATCTACACACGGTGGCAAGCAGAACTCCGGTATTTACCTGCATTGAACTCCTGAAATGGCTTATTGATCACACTAACACACAAAAGTGTTTGATTAATGACGACAATGATGGGTGTGTCGGGGTTTTCCTTCCATTACAAGTGCATAATTATTACAAGCTCAGGGACCCGAAAGAGCGGTTGAATAATGATTTTGTTTTGAGATTCTATGAGAAGCATGATGCCAGTCAGGCGATGGATTCCTGGTGGAGAGAGGATAAAAATTTCACCAATCAGACCTCCAGCTAGTACCCAACAACCCACCTTAGAGAACCTTACATCTATATAATGACTCTCCTTTGTAGATTGCATGGGGAAAAAGACTTCTCCAGGTTTTCAGAAGCTTGGATGCCTCTAGCGTATACCATATCCATTTCTGGAATAGGTTTTAATTGGGTTATAATCATCTCCAAACAACTGAGCACCTGCATCCAACAAGCTCAGACGTCGAAAGAAGGAGAAATCCCATCCTTTTACATGACATCTTATCTTTTGGACGTCATCTACGCCAGAAATTCTTTCGCTGGAATGAAATTAAGATGGCATACCTCAGATCTCTTGGTCAATGTTTATTTCGGTATCTTATGGGAGAACAGGTACAAGAAATCCTACCCTCTCATCTGCGACCAATTTATCGCACATATTCATCTATTTTTGTTCAGGAAAGAATGCCAAGGCTGTCGGACGTAGCCAAAAAGATTATATCGAAGGTTGTCCACTAGTATCTAGATGAGCACGATACCTACATCAAGGTTTTCAATGCCACCAGAGCACCTCATCTGCTACCTGTATATGTCCCTGATCGACTAATAATAGGGGAAATCTATTATCAAAGCATCCTGCAAGGTTACAATGCTACTCTGGTAAAGGATAAGAAGCGAGCCTTCATACCCTATGGGTTCCATATTGGTTTCTACATGGTGAAGGACACCACACAGGTCAATCAAGAAGGGATAAGCCAATTGGATTTTCGATTCCAGACTGGCCGCTTTCGCAAGCACGACCCCAAGGGCTTGGTCCTGAAGCATGCACAACATGTATCATCTTGCTGGCCATATGCCCACGACAAGTTTGAGGATTAAATCTTCATCGAACATGCTCAAGACTGGGAAGAGGTAATGGCGAGGATGGTTGACCCCAAGGCAACTAGATTCAAGGCTATGAGTTTGGATGAGCAAGCAACAGTTCTGGAACAAACAGTTCAAGAGACCATCAAGACAAGAGAAGAAATGATATTAGTCAGAGCGGTGGGATCTCCCCTGGTAGCTCCGATACAAACTAGGAATCTCTCCGAAGTTCAAGATATACAGGGGACGGGGGGGCTCGTGTATCAACAGGACTAGTTGTTAATAAAGTGGATGCAGGATAACCCAGACCTCATCATAGTGCCAAAGCTTCCGACTGAAAACCCAAAAGAAATCCCAGCGGGGGTGAGCGACCCTGATTCCATAAACCCTGGTAATAACAATGGGTCTAATAACCCTAATTCCATAAGGCCATCGGTCGGATTGTCGGCATGTGTGATGATTCAACTAGAGGTGGGTCGAGTATCAGTGGGAGCAGGCATGCCTAATCCTTTGAGTGAATTTATAAATATATATAGCGATGATGAGAGCCCGGAGACATCTCTCAGGACCCCTGTGCAGATCCAAGAAGAAGAGGGACCTGAGAAGGCTTCTTTTCCTGATCTCAAGGTCCAGATCCAGGAAATCCCACGAAAGGAAAAAGAAACCAAAAATGTTCCCGACACAAAGAAGCCTGAAGCTTCGGAGACCCGAGCTGATGACCTGAAGGGTAAGTCAGAACCGGACGAGCCAAAAGGAGGCTCCCCACAAAAGGAAGTCGACGATTCGACTGCCCATGAGTAAGTGAGTATCAGGTATTTTCCCGACGTCTCTATTTCGCTTGATACTCAGATCCCCGATAAGAAACAAGAAGAGGCCGAACCCTCGGAGAATAATGAGAAAATTCAAGAACACGATCTGGAACAAGTATACACCATTGGAAATCTGGGAAACACACTTACATGGGGTGATCAAAAGATTCCCAAACCGATGGACGAGGTGGCCGATATCTATGTGATCTCCTACGATCGAAAGAAGTGGGCCATCATCCAAAGAACCATGAAGAAAAGGATAATCACATTGGATCGCTCCATCCTCATCACCATAGAGGAGGATTTGATAGACACATAAAATGCCAGAACATCCGATCTCATCGACGTGGGGATGGTGATTTTGAATGCCACCCTGGACAGAGCTAAACGGGATGAAAAAGAGTTGGCCGTCTCCGTGAAGGAGCTAGAACATTTTCGCCACTTGTCTTAATACTATAAGGGCACCACTCAGACCTCAGTTTATCTGAGAAGCGAGTTTGAAGCGGCTTACGACAAGTTCACACACGAGCGACACTTGTTCACTACGAAGATAGTCGAGCTCCAAGAAGACACTCTCATGGCACTCGCAACATGCAAGGATATGGAGCGATAGCATGAAAGGGCACAACAAGTCGTAGAAAGACTCAAATACATCGATGCAGCCCAACAGGGCCGAGATAAATAAGAACACGGCATCCAGGTGTTGGGAAAAAACAGTCTTGATCGTATGAAGCGATCGACCGAATACTGGGCTAAGATCGTCCAAAGAACCACACAGAGAAATTCAAAAGCAATGGGAAAAATGCGAGGAACATTGGCGTTAAATCAACAAAGCAATGAAGGATATAGGACTCCCCAAGTTCGGCGACCCCGACAACTTCATCGACTTATGCGACATAGTCGGATCACATGTCAAGCATGATTCACTATGGGCCGAAGAGCTAGCCAAGGTGACCGATACATTGCCAGGACAAGTGCAAAGATTTATGGAACATCTGATGAAGGCTCAAACCATGCTACAACAATTAAACACCAGTCTAGTGAAGTACCGAGCGCATGCGGTGGATATAAGAGGATTCTACGCGCCTCTAATGGAGCAACACAAGTTCCCATGGGTCCAAACCTGTGAAGAGTTGTTTATCAGTTGATCTAAGTACATGAAAAGTCATCCTTTCAAAGAACTATCTTGAGTGTAACAAACATAAATATATATAATTATGTAAATACAATCTCATGTAACAAACATAAATATATATAAATATGTAAATATAAATAAATATAAATAACTAATAAGTAATAATTAATTATGAAGAGACACGACATATGAAGTTCACATCTCTTATGAAAGGGAACCCTTGCATGGGTATATATACAAGCCCTCATCCTCATTGTAGCTCATCTCATTATATCTCATTCATATCATATTCTTATACATTATTATTAAATATATTTACTATACTTAAATGGATTATTGTGTACTGTCCTATTTATATTGGATATTTACATAGTGAACCAGGTTGATTTACCACAATGGTATTAGAGGTTCGTTTTTTTTGTCCCGACCTTTGACCAGTCTCTTTATCAGACTTTGTCCAAACCGACTTTTGGGCAACCCTCATCTCTCAGATTTTCTCTGATCTTTTTAGGTCTTTGACCAAAACTTGGCCCTTGGCCATTTAAGGTTAAAAGTTACTCCGCTGCCAGAAAATAAATTGAAGGAAGAAAACATTTTTTCTACCAATATTATAGGAAACCATAAATTACTCTTAGACAAATAATTGTTCCGCTGCAAGAAACCAGAAATAAAAATAATAACTTTTGGAAAAAAAAAATAATATATTACGCTACATATTAGAAGACTATCTACTGCAAATTCTAAAAAGAAATTAAAAAAAAAAAATTACGAAAGAGAAAGGAAAAGAAATCCTGTACACATATCTGTTGTACCAGTTCAGTCCATACAAATTTTAACAACTAATTGATCAAATCTGTACAATCACATAATTAATTGCAAAGCTACCAACTTTAATTCTGTATATCAACGATTTAAGATTTGCAAATCTGTACAATCACAAAATTAATTGCAAAGCTACCAACTTTAATTTTGTATAGCAGCAATTTAAGATTTGCAAGTTGTTCAAATTATTTAATAAAAACACCTTCTGTACAACCAGCCATTAATTTTAAAATTCAGATATGTACTTTTTGTGCGTGCACTCACTGTAACTGCCACCGTACTATATCTGTACAATACACTCCATTTAATTCACTGTCCGCACGAATATTTCTATAAAGTCTGTACGGAATCTCTAACTGCAAGTCTGTACACATATGTGGCTGCTCATTCATCCCGGGTAATGGGTTATTGAAGGTAATTAGGCGGCTATTCCCTATGGGTGCAACCTCTCCTAACACAGGGGAGATTATATAACAATCCGTAAACTCATTAATTGAATGGTTAAAGTTGAAAACAAATAAAAGGACATTTACTTGAGGTAAAATCGATTGAAAGTTTAAACATCAAAATATTATATATACACCATAACATACATATAGCGGAAATATTAAAGGAAGATTAAAGTTAATAAAAATCCACTAGTAAAAAGCTTAAAGGAAAAAAAATATTGAAACGATCCAATTTAAAGTTAAAAAGGATACTCATTTGATAAGAGAAATGATATATTATTATATTTCAATTTGGATATTATTATTATTATATTAAAGTGAAAAAGCTAAGTGATATTCCAAAAAGTGAAGAGTAAAGGAAAAAAAAAATTGGAACGAACCAATTTAAAGTTAAAAAGAGAAACTTATTTGATAAGAGAAAATATATATTATTATATTTTAATTTAGATATTATTATTATATTCAAGTGAAAAAGGTGAAGAGTAAAGGAAAAAAAAATATTGGAACGAGCCAATTTAAAGTTAAAAAGGGATACTCATTTATATGAGAAAGGATATATTATTATATTTCAGGTTGGATATTATTATTATATTAATGTGAAAAAGTTAAATGATATTCCAAAAAGTGAAGAATAAAAAAGTGATAAGATATTATAAATATTTTAATATTAAATGGAAAAAAATATATATTTTTCATTATATACCCAGTGGTAAAATTAAAAAGAATATCCAAGTTATAATATATGTTATATAAAGGAGTATAAAAAGCCTTTTTGAAAATATATGGAAGCTCTTTTAATAAAATATTAAAGAGTTATTATAAAAAAAAAAGGTATTCCATCATTAAAGAAGAAAAGAGATATATATGAAGTTTATATATATATATATATATATATATATATATATATATATATATATATATTGAATTTAAGGGTTTATTCTGAAGTTATTAAAATAAATTATCAAGAAAAGATCCACTTTAATAATTAAAGGGTATCAATTATCGTAAATTATGAGATCAAAGTAGACAATTCTAAAATGAAGAAAGGAGGATTTACTTATGAAGGTTGTCCAACCGTATGTTGTGGGTTTTCGACATTAAAGGGAAATATTCAAGGAAGGGAGGTAAACATTGTTATTAGCTTGGACTATAATGCAAATTACATGAATATTGATTTGACAAAGCAATTATTAATTCCAGAGCCGAATATAATTGGAAAGGAAGATTCTTTTCGAATTAAGGAGTTACAAGTGACGATTGATGAATATGAGCATATATCTCAATTCTATGTTACAACTATGTATCAAGAAGAAGTTGACATCGTCATCGGATTACCCTCGTTTAAAAGTCTAGGTACCTTCATACTAAACATGGAGAAAAAGTTTGTGACATTTCCCTATAAGGAAAAAATGATAACATTACAAGATACCACATCGGCGCCAGATTCCGTAACACCAGAAGACTTTAACGATATCTCAAAAGTGATACTTCAAGAAAATAAAAAAGTAATGCAAAAAATGCAAAAAGAATTTGACAAAGTTATCAAGGATAAAAGCGAAGAAATTTCTCGTTTAAAAGAACTCAGTAAAAAACTACTTACACAGATCAAGAAGTCAAAGGTTTGAAAACAATGTGTTCAAAATTTGGAACAAGAGAATCAAGAACTCGAGAAGAACCTATCAGAAAAAAAATGAAGAAAAATCGCATTCGAAAAGCCTCAATCACGAGCTATTAGAACAAATCAGAAAATTGAAAGAAGAGATACTTGAAAAGCTAGACATTAAAGCTCAAGAAGATGCCAATCCAGTTGAAAAAAAAACATATAGAGATGTTGGAGTACAAATAATGGAAGATCCAGGACGAGAAGGACTAACTTATTGTTCGAAAAATATTGATACTAGCCCAAGTAAATCTCATGATAGTCATTCATCATGGAAGTGCAACATTTTGCAAAAGATTGAATTAGGATGGTCTGACCCTTTCACAATTCGACAGTTCTGTTCAATTCTTTGTCACTCATATCATTTGGTATCATCAATCTTAACAACACTAAAAATAGATTCATACGAAGACATTGCAATCCAGAACGAAGAAGTAAGCCTCTCCATTAACATGTTTTGAGGACAAAACATTTCTAAGGGGAAGACAATGTAACAAACATAAATATATATAAATATGTATATATAAATAAATATAAATAAGTAATAAGTAATAAGTAATTATGAAGAGACATGACATATGAAAGGTCATGTCTCTTATGAAAGGGCACCCTTGCATGGGTATATATACAAGCCCTCATCCTCATTGTAGCTCGTCTCATTATATCTCATTCATATCATATTCTTATACATTATTATTAAATATATTTACTATCCTTAAATGGATTATTGTGTATTGTCCTATTTATATTGGATATTTACATAGTGAACCAGGTTGGTTCACCACATTGAGTTGACTATTAAAGAAACTGTTAGAAGATAACGCCATGTGGCGTATTTTTATTTGCTTAAACTACACTTAGCCGTTGTTTTCAATTGACTTTAAATTATAAATAAAGACATTGACCAATTAGTTAAGGGTCGATGGTCGTGGAAATAACTCTTTCTTTCTGGTTGTTAAGAATTATTTTGAAACTGCTTTGAATTGAGAATTCCTTCTGGACCAAAGACAAATTATTTTCATCAACTGCATGTGTGATTGGACGTGGAGAAGAACTATTTCCTATCTTGTTTCATGAATGATGATGTAATGAGTAAGAGCAATTAATTCTGTTGTCAAGTTATCTGGTGCAATGTTTTGTTGTTCTTTTCTTTAATGATGAAGATGAATCGTCGTGTTATTATGTGATGAATGGTTCTGGTAGATGAATTATTTCACTTGCCATTATCTCATTGCATATGTGTTTTCTTTTTGGTAGTTAGTATCTCCGACAATAATTGGATGCTCACATGGTCAATGTTTTAATACTAGGCCTGTGGTATAAAATTGTCGTCTGTATGCTTGAGTAGCGGGTTATCCCAAGTTCAACCTCTTCCCCTTAGTTAAGATTAATTCCATTTTTGTTGCCAAGTTGGTTTATACCGGCTTACATCTCATATTGTTTCCACCCAAGAGAAAATATACAAAAGAGAATAGTCCAAACTGAAGGAAGATCCTTCACAAGAAAACGTAAAGCCCATCGATAATTTGGTCGGATCGCAAGATTTGAAGAACCATTCCACTATTAAACGCTGCAGAGTATAATTAGGCCTTGGTGGTGGGTTTGGTTCCTACTGTCGAATCAAGGGATTTAAGGCCCATCAACAGGCTCCACACAACCTAAGGCTAATTTAGAGAAATCAAAGGGAGATAGCAACAACAAAGGAAAAATTGCCTCCCAAAGTGGAAAATATGGTTTTTGAGTATATTTATTTATTGATTGTTGAGAACAGTTGACTGGTGAAGTTTTTGGACAACATATTATTTTTGGATATTTTGGATATTATATTTTTTTGACATGGTTTAAAATATCATTTATATTAATTTTCAAATTATGAGAATGATGATGGGAGCCACAAGGAGGGATGTGTTTTATTGATTGACTAGTTGTGTTTATTTTTGTTAAGAAACTAAAGGGAGTCACAAGGAGTCCCACCTACTAGTTATTATTTATTAAAGACCCTTATTATTATTATATTAAGTTTTACCCTAAACTAAAAGTTAGTTGAGTTTTAATTAACTTAACTAAAAGAAGTTGAACTACTTCAACTAATTTTGATTGATTAAAGGCAAAAAGAGAAGGAAGAACAAAGGGGAAAATAGAAGGAGAAAACATACTAAGGTTTGCTCTTGATTTTTATTGAGATAGTTAAGTTTTCATTCTTTCTTCAATTCATTAAAATCCTAATTCTCTTTTATGAAAACAGGTTCCTATTGTAGACAACAAGATTCAAGGATGAATTACATCATTCAGACACTTGTTTTTCAAAGGTGTTGATCTATCTTTGATAGTCTGTGTAGACTTGTCTGTTTATGAATTAAATTTCATGACTGATAAAGGATAATTTGCAGAGTCGAGTGGACAACAATTAGTGGCAAGCTGATCCAATTTTTAAACTTCAATTTTTTACTTTCTATCAGAAGTCCTTTTGTATGGTTTTCATCGGAGACATCTAAGTTTGACTTTGGTCCAAACTCCCACAGGGATTTTTGTAAAGAGAACGATTCTTCTAATTACTTGGAATGAAATAAGCAATTGTTATTCTATCTCATCTGTGTTAAATTGTCACTTGGTATTTTTGTTTTTGTCTCCACAATTACTTTTGCATCTGTTATATTCAGAAAATTATATAAAAATATTGAATTTTACAACAATCTTTTATTATAAAAAATTAGCCTAAGCCCTTGTAACTAATACTTGTGTATTATGAAGTAAATTTTGAGGTTATAAACATAGGGTGATATTCCCATCTATCTTTCCTTAGTCAAGAAAGATATGAAAATGCTTGAGTAAGATTATTTCATATCTTTTTCCTCAACATTTATTTGGCGACCATACTGGAGAGATATTCCATATCTCTCTGGTTGATTTTTATGCTTGATTACCATTGAATATATCTACTTTTCTTATATTGATTCTTTGACTATTTCATTCTTAATGACTATACTTGTTGCAAGGTAGCCTAATATTGAGTCCGGTCTTCAAGATCAGACCAAAATTGCTTTAAACTTGTTTAATACCATCTTAGATACCGCTAATACTCGGGTTGAGCTTAATCACTCATTGGAAGAAATTGAACAATACATAAGTGCCCAAGAACGTTGGGAAGCTAGGCATAGACAACTTAGGAATTAGACATAGCTTTCTTTTTCCTTCAGTTTTGATCTTATTTTCATGTTCTTAGACCCTCGTTTTTCTAGGAGAAGAAAAGGTTTATCACCAGAATTTAATCCTATTACTGAAATAGGAAGAAGGAACATTGTGTTGTCAACCCAAAAAGTGCTCTAAGGAGAACCTTGTCTGATTCATCTAGTTCGTCTTTCTCTCCCTTACCTATCATTCACAAGATGACATCTAGTGGTGGCTCTGGTAGCACTGGAGGCGCTTCTTCATCTCAATCTTTAGCTTCATCAGTGATTGGTAGCTTATATAGTCACCAAGTCCCTGTCTAATCTACAACAAACCCCGCCAAAGTTATTAAAAAATATGGGCTTTTTCTATTTGAAGAAGATGCTACAACCACCCCATGGCATGTTTCCTCCCCTCTTAACCTAGCACCTACTACTCATCCACTTCCTAATATCAAAGAGAATCTCCCTAGGTTTTCAAGGAATAACACTTTCACTACGAATGAAAACTTGGTGGCATTTTCTAATGCCTATCACAACATAGGAGCCAATGACAATGATACTTATATGTGCTTATTTATGAATTCCCTTGAAGGGAAGGTTGCGGCTGATTTCTTCGATCTCCCTGCTGAGATTTTATCTACTTGGGAAGAGTTAGTCTATTGGTTCAAATCTATCTATGGGAAATCCAAAATCCCAGTTAAGAAGTTATGGGAATACAATAACATCACTTATAAGGATGGTGAGGCTATCAAGTCCTTCAACCTGCGTTTCACCAAGTTATATAATCAAATCCCTGAACTTATTCGACCTCATAACCAAGCCACTTTCATGCATTATTATAATGCATTACCTCCCCCCTATCATCATAGGCTTGAGGAAAAGGCCATTGATAACCTCGGTTCCACTCTGCATACGTGTTTATAGTATGAAGAACAAATTGAAATAACATGTATTCCTAAAGGACACTCGGTTAAATAGACAGACGTGTCTGCCCTCTTACACTTGTACAAGATATGAATAATCGAATGATATCATATGAGTGAAAATGAAATGTCTCCTCTCTTACCCCTAGAGATTCATCTTCTTCGGCACCCCCTTTTAAAAATCCAAAGGAAAATAATTTTTAGCCTAAAGTTATCATGCCTCGTAGTTGGTGTAACTTTTGCGAGGAACACCATGAGGAAATTACATGTGAGGTAAAGAAGAATGTTAGAGATAAAATCTTTGGTAAGATACCTGAAACCACCACCATTGTCCTAGACTTTGCAGATCCAAAAGATGTCATGATCATAAATACTAAGAATAAATCCTATGCTCCCAAAAACAAATATGATCCTCCCTGCACTTCTTCTAGCCCAATCTCGTCCTCACCAGCTGCTACTATTCAGGTTCCTAAGTCTCCTGAAAGTCAAGGAACTACCTCCCCTCTCCCCTCTTCCAAATACAACATTCTAAATCAATTGACCAACATCAAAGCAGATGCAACCCTTCTGGACATGGTTGTCATCCCTGAACAACAGAAGCATATAAAACAATTCATGGAAGGAAAATAGTTTGTTGTAGCCAACCTCTATGAAGAGATAGATGAGGAGGATTCGTTTGTAAATAAGGTAGGTGTACATAACTTTAGATACCCTGTAAAAAAACCCACGTTTTATATTTCTGTAAATATTATGGACAAGATTTCCCATTGTTGCCTCATTATCGGTGGTTCGGGCCAAAGTGTAATGTCGAAGATTATTATGGAAGAGCTAGGATTGTCTTGTACAAATGAAAATGCCAAAAGCATGCTCTCTTATAATAGTCTACAAAAAATGACTATAGGTGAAATCAAGGACGTGACCTTGGTTTTGTGCGCACACCCTAAAATAAGGACAACCCTTAATATTCAGGTAATCGATATGCCAGTAAGTAACTACTTGATCATCCTAGGAAGAGATTGGAAATATTTGACCGGTGGATACCTCTCACTCGACGGGACACACTTATCCATTCCTCGGAATGGTAAAAACATCATAGTCCTCAGAGACAAGAATTTCACCTTACATAGAAAGTGTCCCACAGCCTAATGTAAATTATATCGAGGAGGACCTAGGAGTGTATTCCATATTTGTAGAGGAGAAAAAAACTACCTTGGAACAAATCGACTTAGACCACAGGATGTGGCATATGCACTTTGATGGTTCATGCTCCAATGAAGGAAACAAAGCTGGTATTATATTGTACTCTCCTATGGGAAAAATTCATAACTTTTCCTATAGGCTAGAGTTTGCTTGCACAAATAATGTCATTGAATTCGAAGCATTACTGTTAGGCATTGAAAATGGATATAATATGGGTTGTGGTCACCTTACATTTTTTAGGGATTCCGAGCTTGTTATGAACCTTGTACGTAAGATATAATATCCTAGCAACAAGTTAATGAAATGCTACACCCAAACTATTTGGGCACTTATCTCAAACCTACTATCTTTCAACATCACTCATGTTAAAAGGGAATTGGACTCAATGGTTGATCGGTTAACTGTTTTTGCAGCCTCTCCTAATCGACAACTTCTGCCACAAAGACCTGATTGTACTTTTCAATCTCTGTATCATCCACATATCCCTGACAATATAGAGTCATGGCAGGTCTTCCCTAATGATGAAAACATATGTGATTTCATTCAAAATGAACCTTATAAGCCTAAGGAAATTATATCAATAGAAGACAATAAGATTCCTAAAGGCTTGAATCCTCTAGAAAATTCATTTTCATTGAGTGATGTAGGTGACACAAAGAAATATAAAGAAGCGGAGTTGAAAAGGAAAGTGAGTGAAACTATTTCCTTGAACATTGGAACACCTGAGTCTCCAAAGAATGTTAAAATAGGTGCCCAATGTTCTGATGAAGAAAAATGAAGTTTGCGAGATTGCTTGGTGAATTTCAAGATGTTTTTTCTTGGTCTTATGAGGATCTTCGTGGTTTTGATCCTGCTCTTATACAACATGCCATTCCTATCAAGGAGTGCATAAAACCATTTAGGAAAAAGAAAAGACCCATTAACCCTGCACTGGAAGAAACTATTCGAAAGGAGTTGGAAAAACTCTTGAAGGTTGGGATCATTTTCTCGGTTAAGTATTTGGAATGGGTTTCTAATTTGGTCCCATTCGGAAAACAACTGATTAAATCAGATTATGCATAGATTTTCACGCATTGAATTGGGCTAGTATAAAAGATCACTTTCTTCTCCCTAATATGGAAATGATTTTGTAGCAGGTTGCAGGGTCACAGATGATGTCCTTACTTGACGGTTTCTCTGGTTACAATCAAATCAAGGTAAAAAGAGTAGATAAATATAAAACCACTTTTATTACTCGTTGGGGTACTTTTGCTTATGAATGTATGCCTTTTGGCTTATCTAATGCAGGTGCCACTTTTCAAAGAGCTATGCAAATAGATTTTGATGATTTGATCGGCAATATTATTCATATCTATCTTGATGACTTAAGTGTGTACTCTAAAAACCGATCAGATCATTTTGGTCATCTTAAAAGAGTTCTCATGTGATGCAGGAAATTTGACATTTCTCTAAATCCTTCTGAGTCTATTTTCAACGTTACCAAGGGTAAGCTCCTTGGACACATTGTCTTTGATTCAAGAATAAGCATTGATCCTGAAAGTTGCTACTATCCTAAATATGCCTGCTCCCACTTCCAAGAAGGAGGTTCAAGCTTTTATAGGGGTTATTAACTTTGTCCGTAGATTTGTTCCTGATTTTGCTGTAATGGTCAAGCCAATTCATAATCTGCTTAAGAAATATCGTTCCTTTTCTTGGACAGATGATGTCGAAAATGCTTTTGCAGGGATCAAGAAAGAAATTAGTTCCACATCGGTTCTGGCAAAGCCGGATTTTGAGAAGGAATTTATGATATATACTAATGCCATAGAGGAAGCAGTTTCTGCTATCCTCATGCAAGGTGATGACCAAGGTAACGAAAATATAGTGGCTTACATGAGTCAAAACTTGTGTGATGATGAGTTTAAATATTCTTTTATTGAAAAACATGTTTTCGCTCTTGTTAAAGTTGTTGAAAAATTTCGCCACTTCATCTTAGGTAAGCATGCATTGGAAAAAGTCCCTTTACCCGCTATCAAGTTTTTGTTCTCACAGACTTATCTTTCAGAGAAGCTTGCACATTGTCTTGCCAAGATCCATGAGCATGATTTAACTATCGTGACTTCTAACACCATCAAGGAACGTGAATTATCCCTTCACTTAGCTCAACATGCTGAAACTAGTCAAGAAATTGATGAACAAGATAGTTCTCTATCAACATTGATCTACATTGATAATCAAATCCTTCCTGTGTCTGAACATCCTTGGTATAAAAATTTGGTTTATTATTTGCAAAATCAAAGATGTCCAGATAACTTAGACACTCATCAAAGAAGAAGGCTCCATCTCGAATCTTCTAGATACATCATTATAGGAGACTTCTTGTTTAGAAGATCTGTCGATGGTATGTTGATTCGTTGTGTAAACAATGAGGAAGCACGAAAACTATTGCAAGAAACTCATGGTTCTCCAAATGTTGTTATTCACGTAGGAGGTCATTTTTTTGCTAAAACCAATGCTTTTAAGATTATCAGAAAATGATACAATTGGCCTTCAATCTTTCATGATTCTTATGTTTTTTCGAGATCTTGCGACAAGTGCCAGAAATTTGCTGGGAAAGAATGCATTTCAACCATGTCATTACAACCTATCCTCCTGGAATTTCTTGTTTCAAAGTGGGGTTTGGAATTTATTGGTCCTATTAATCCTCCGTCTTCAGCAGGACAAGTCTTTATCTTGACAACCACAAACTATTTTACAAAATGGGCTGAAGTTGTCTCGCTTAAACATTCGACATATGAGCAGGTGATTTCTTTCCTTGAAAATAATATTTTTTCTAGATTTGGTCTTCCTTTGGAAATTATTACAGATAATGGTCTCAATTTTATTTATGCTAAGCTAACCCAATTTTTAGCTAAGTTGGGGGTTAAAATTTTTACCTCATCATCTTATTACCCCCAAGAAAATGGGCAGGTCGAGTCTACCAACAAGAATCTGGTGAGAATTATCAAAAGGCTCATCGAAGATAAGCCTCGTCAATGGAACACTCTCCTCACTTACGCCATTTGGGCATATCGAACTACCACCAAGGTGAGAAGTGGTTGCACTCCTTTCCAGCTTGTTTATGGTCAATAAGCCATTATGCCCACTAAGCTGGAAATTTTCTCCTTAAGGTTAATGATACAGGTCGAAGAATTAAATTCTTCTGATGTTTCACAAAGGATTAATGAACTCTTGGATTTAGAGGAGAAAATGATGTTTGCCTTGGGTAATATAAAGAGAAGACATCGGACTGTTAAAAAATATTTCAACAAGAGTGTCAAAGTTGTCAGATTTAAATTCAATGATAAGGTATTGTTGTGGGATTCAACTCATGTTGATATGGGAAGACATTCAAAGTTTCAAAAATTATGGCTCGGTCCTTTCAAGATCGTTTTTGTCCTGGGTGCAAATTATTATATTCTAAAGGATTTACAAGAGCGATTGTTTTCCTACAACACTAATGGTTCCCACTTAAAACATTACGTGGAACCAACTTGAAGAGTGTAACGTTATTTGGATTGTTTCTGTATTTTAGTAATTTTTCAATTCTACTTTCATATTAGTAGTGTTCCATTTCTTCTATTTTCATTTCTATCATTTCATTTCTTTTCATTTCAATTTTGTTGTTTCATTTCTGTTATGACATTTCTTTCCTTTTTGTTCTTTTGACTTCAATTTTTGTCAAAAATAAAATGTTGGATCAGTTTTTCCACAATGAAACTTCTACAAAGTATTGTTAATCAATAAAAATCAAGATTACAGGGCTGTTATGATGTTCTCCTTGAAGGCATCATTGAATTTGTTATCTGCTTTCACTGCTATTTTATGAGATAGTTGGTTACATCCTGCTTCTTCTTTCCGTTTCTTCATCCATTTCGAGATTCAAAAGAGCAAGTTCAAAAAAAAATTCTCCTTGAAGTCAAGAGGAAATTTTATTTGAATGATTATGCTTACAGGGATAAACCCCCTCATACTTAACACTTTCCATGAGTTATTCCCAAATTCCTAATCATTTTTCCATTAAATCCACTCACTTCCCCTGTTGCATAATCATTCTGATTTATATATTCTTGATCTAATGTTACTTGGTCTGCGAAACCAGACATTCTAAGTTCTTAATTTGTTGAAAACAGATTTTCCTGTGGAGTCGCCAGTTTGTTGATGATTAAAATCGTAACGATGAATTCTGCCCACAAAGTATTGTTAAAGCCCTATTATTTAAACTATGCTAATAATATAATACTAGTAGGTGTGACCCCTTGTAGACAAGAGGCGCAAGTATAGACATATCACACATTTTTCTGCTATTGTTTTGATGCTGCCTACACAGTCCTACATGGGTGACAATGCAATCTTGGTTTCATTTTGACATAGTAACATGTGGATGATGCATTTTATGGAATGCTTCTTGCGATCCAAATCATTTTTTTTGTTATGATGGGCGTGTATTTACAGTTTCTATAATTTAACCATGTCACTAATCATTGTGATCGATTACCTAGCCACATATATGCAAGAGATATATTAGTGATAACATAATCAAAACAAAGAAAGAAAACCTATGAAAAAAATCTTAAAGGGAAAGAAGTTATGTTTGAGCTATGATAAAGGGTTATATGAAAATGAAAAAGTAAAGCAATGTTAGTGTTATTCGTTAGTGGGCTATGCAAATTTCACTAGATTTGAATTAGGCGCATTGCAATATGTGTGATGGCATAGAATTGTGGCAAGGGTTAACGTGTAAGTGATATTAGGCGGCACACTATGAAAAGGGTATCATCGCAGATTTCAAATGGTTTGGAATTGAATACATGGTTCAATTGATTGGTAAATGTTTGGTTGTCTTGTACTTCGAATTGAATAGGTCAGGGGATGGAAGCGACATGCATTTACTACACGTCACTCTATACTCCCCTTATCGGCCATCACCCTAGCATTGTTCCTTGTTGCATTTTTGGTCTGTTGGTTGTGAAGCTTCGCATTTCAGGCTCTTGGAAAGAAGAAGGCTCGACCAACTTGCCCTTTTAAGCATTTTACTACAAGTATGGTCATTTTTCTCTCCTTCCATGAAATATTCTCTATGTATGAACAAATAATGGCTCAGTGATGCTTGGATTTTGTGTGTTTTTGAGAATTTTGACTGTGAAATGTGTGTTATTTCTCTTTGTGATGACTGCAAAATGTTTTGGATTGCAAGCAAAAGAATTGGGTTTTGTTTAAGTTGTGAATTGACTAGTTGCTTGGTTGGTCTAATATCGTGATGGGTCTTTGTGGATAATAAGTGAATGTGGTACATATCACTCTGTATTGATGGTGGAGGGTTTCGTTCTGTGTATTACCATCGGTTATTTTCATTCCCTCGTAGTCATGATTGTAACACTTATCCAATCGCATTTGGATGGCCAATAGTTGTTGTGTTATTTCTTCAAACACCAAGTCATGGTTGTTGGCTCATTCTTATTGTCTTTTCACCGAAGTATCCCAAGATCTAGTCTTTGGGTGGCCATAACATTAACATGTACTACGTGGTTGTGGGGTGATATGAGTTATATCTCGACGTTATGGTGTATGCGTCCTCACTGGTATTGCTATCAAGTTGTTCTACTCTTAAGTAAATGGATAGATGTGTTATATCTCTATGTGTTCTTTTAATAACTATCACTATTCAGTTAACTTCGTGATCCAGGTGGATATTGGTGGCCACCCACCTATTCCACTTGGACCCCCACCATTGCTTCTTTCAGTTTTTTAGTTTCCACACAGTTTACTATTTTTAGCAGTTTTTTTGGGTCCTGAAATTCCGGAGCTGTTTTGAGGTCTTAAACGAATTTTTTAATGTTTCTCACCCAAAATTTGTATTCCTCGGATAGATCTTTCTAACGAGGTATGGAACGTGTCAAACGAAGATCGTATGCCAAAGTTACGTCCCCAGGAAGTTGATGTACCAACTTACCCAAACAGGGCCCACAGTCTTGGCGTTTCATCTCCTAGGGTTAGGTCTTTGGATGTTTAGGGTTTTCCATTGTTTCTCAATAATAATAGGCCTTCAAGCCTCATTGTAACACTGTTCATAGGCCAGTAGGCGCCACATCTCTGAGAGGTTAGGTCTTTGGATGTTTAGGGTTTTCCATTGTTTCTCAATAATAATAGGCCTTCAAGCCTCATTGTAACATAGTTCATAGGCCAGTAGGCGCCACATCTCTTCTCAAAGATAAGCTACCAGTGCCCTAGCTAGTTTATTTCCATTCTGTCTATAAGCATATTTCAGTCATTTGTTATTAATGAAATGAAGTCTTATTTTTGTTGCATCTCTGCGTTTATGTGTATTTCTGTATTTCATTGTGTTCCTACATAAATCCAGATCAGTGGTATCAGAGTGGTCTGCTCATTCTCGATCCTTCTTTTCATGTCCCCAATGAGGTCGAGGTATAAGGAGTTGGGGCTCAATCTAGTTGAACCTTTGCAAGATCAGCCTCGCAAACCCTGACGATTGCCCATGGGGGAAGAAAAGAAAGATGAGGGAGCAGGAGATCCTATCAAAATGTTGCTCGAGGAGGCCCTCGAGAAACAAAGGAATGTAATGATGGACAACTTTGCCCAGATTCTTCAATGGATTCCCACTGACGGCACATCGACATCCAACAACCACTCTGGAGGCGCCACTCCTTTTAAGGTACAAGTAAACTTTGACATTCCCATATTTGAGGGCCAAATAGATGCAGATGCCATAGATAGATGGTTGAATCTGTTAGAA
>ML799395.1:94757-108338 GCA_009831015.1 Picea engelmannii
AGGCACACTACAGTTAGGTCTTTGGGCATTTTGAGGTTGAGAAAACCGTGGCAGTACTGAAAAATTATTTCTATTGGCCGAACCTTCGACAAGATGTTGGGAAGTACATCAAGTCATGCATTGCTTGCGCCATTGCCAAACTGACCATCAAGAAGCAAGGCCTCTATACTCTGCTTGCTACCCCCAGTCAACCTTGGGAATCCATCTCTATGGATTACATGTCGGGCCTTCCTTCTACTAAGCATGGCAATGACTGTGTTTTTGTGGTCATCGACCGATTCTCGAAGATGTCCATTATGATGGCCTGCAAGAAGAATATCACAGCAGAAGCCACTGCTAAACTCACTCTTCTTTGAACGAGTGTGGGTACACTTTGGGATCCCATAGTCTATCATCTCAGATCGAGACAGTAGGTTCCTTAGTACATTTTGGTCCAGCCTCTGGTCGATGCTGAACACCAAGCTCACCAAGTCCACAGCTTTCCATCCGCAAACTGATGGCCAGACAGAGGTCATCAATCGGATGATCGTACACATTCTGTGCATGTACAATTCAAAGAATCCACACACATGGGATGAGAGCCTCCCCTATGTACAACACAACTACAACCGAGCTCTCCATAGCTCAACAAACCACAGCCCCTTTCAAGTGAGCTTGGGATTCTAGCCACTATGTCCCATTGACATAGCCATGTCATTTGTGGCTACTCAAGAAGATTAAGCTCATGTCCAGTCTGAGGCTGACAAGGCAAACAGCTTCATTGAGCACATTCAACACATCCGCCAATAGGTTCATGACATCTTGGACAAAACCAATGCTAAGTACAAGTAGCAACATGATCAACATTGGGTGCCACACAACTTCCAGGTGGGTGACAAAGTGTGGCTGCATTTGCAAAAGGAGCGCCTTGTTGAACCCCATCGCAAGCTTCGTCTGCTCCGATATGGGTCGTACACCCTCACCAAGGCTGTAGGGGAAAATTCCTTTGAGCTCATCATTCCACCATTCCTTGGTCTGCACCCAGTGTTCAATGTCGACCGCCTTTGGCCCTACTTTCCACCTCTACTAGACACATTCGACATGGCAGAACAACTCACACCAATAGAGTTAAATGCAGACTGCATGGAACAATCCAAAACTGATCAGATCATGGATACACAGATCAATAACACCTGAAAACAAAGGATACAGCTATATCGAGTTGTCAAAGCAGGCCAACTCCTTCATCAAGGCAAGTGGCTCACCAGGGACCAAGTTCAGCAGAACTTTCCTCATCTCATGGAGGAACTCAACGCAATGGGAACCATTGCTTCCTAAGGGGGGAGGAATGATCTAGGTGGATATTGGTGGCCACCCACCTATTCCACTTGGACCCCCACCATTGCTTCTTTCAGTTTTTCAGTTTCGGCACAGTTTACTATTTTTAGCAGTTTTTTCGGGTCCTGAACTTCTGGAGCTGTTTTGAGGCCTTAAACGATGTTTTTTGGGAAAACGGGGAGCAACATGAATCATGGATCATGATTCATGTTGCTCACCCAAAAGTTGTAATCCTTGGATAGATATTTCTAATGAGGTATGGAATGTGTCAAATGAAGATCGTATGCCAAAGTTACATCCCCGGGAAGTTGATGTACCAACTTACACAAACAGGGCCCACAGTCTTAGCGTTTCATCTCCTAGGGTTAGGTCTTTGGATGTTTAGGGTTTTCCATTGTTTCTCAATAATAATAGGCCTTCGAGCCTCATTGTAACACTGTTCATAGGCCAGTATCCGCCACATCTCTTCTCAGAGATAAGCTACCAGCGCCCTAGCTAGTTTATTTCCATTCTATCTGTAAGCATATTTCAGCCATTTGTTATTAATGAAATTAAGTCTTATTTCCACTGCATCTCTGCGTTTATGTGTATTTATGTATTTCATTGTGTTCCTACATAAATCCGGATCACTTCACCTCTCCTCTGCAAGTGTTAAACGCACTATGTGCATTGGGTTATTATCTTCTTACCTTTGCTCTCCTCAGGTGTTAATCATTGGTCTTGTCGAGGACTTGGAGTAATAAGGGGATTGTGTGACTCATTGTTGTATCTTTTTCGAGGGTATTCTGCCTATGATCGATAAGTCTTGGAAGACCTCCAAATCTCTGTGTTATGGTTAAAATATAAACATGCTCTTGTTCTCTCCTTGCATTTAATTGTGACAGACCTGATTGGATTTCCAACTGTCTTTGCTCCCTTCAGGCACCTTCTTGGTTGTCAAATATGAGTTTATCAGTGGAATGGTTATCGAGGTTTTTCTTCAAGTCTCTATCTTATATTTCTATGATAAAATTGGTTGACCATTTATAGGCGCTTGCATACAGTCGAGAACTATCTTCTTTCATTATGGTGTTTTTACTAGCGTGGTATTGATTGAAATTGGAAACACCTGTGTGTTTTGCTAGGCCTGATCAGGGTTATGGATAATTTTAAAAATGGTCCATGTTTGTAATTGGTTATGTTTTCTTTGTATATATTATTGGATCATCGTATAGATTATCAATGGTTTTAAAAGGAAGTTATATCAATAGTGATAAGGCTCAGGTTTTATGTTGACTTTTGCTTCGTGGCAACATCTTGTTGGTTGATATGAGTAAGACTGTGTGTAATCGGGCATATTTTGGAAGTCTATTCGTATTTGAAAAAAAAAGGACCTTTGTATATTTTAATTGGGCCCAATTGTAAATTGGTAGACAATGGATGTTGATTATTATAGTGATGCATTATGGGATAGAGGTCGAGCATATTGCTGTGCATTTTTTTAAATTCTTAAAAGGAAGGAAAAGAAATAAAAGATCAATGCTTTCTTAACAGGACTGTTGAAATGGAAAGTTTGTTTTGATTATGAGTTATGATTTCACAGACTGTTATGAATTGAAAAATTCTGGGAAATTTAAATGTTGGAACAACGAACAATTTGATACACAGTAATTGTTGGTGTGGTGTTGGTGTTTTTTGGATTTATTTTAGTACATAATTATGATTATTGATGACTTAATTTGTTTTATGAACAATATCCATGAACTTCCCTACCTTTCTCTCACTTTTTCACATATTACAAATCCCCTCACATTCCCATATTCACTTTGCACACCCTGTTCTTAAAATTAAATTATAGTTAAATGGAAACTCTGTATTATAGAAATTGAAGGATGACACAGAGATGGGTTACAGTTGATATGTTTTGTTATTACAACACAATTGATTGTTTGATGATTTGTTGAGCAATAATCATGATCTAATCCCTTTCATTTGATCACTTTTTTCTCAATACAACCCCCTAAAATATCCCATAACCCTTATTCACCCCCTGCTAATTGAAAAGTATTAAACATTTTTTATGGATTGGATTGCATTGGTCTGATGTGTTGCTGAGCCAAACTTTGTTTCATTTTCAAAGAGATGTCATGTATGGTTTGTTTAAGAATTTAGTTGCTAATAAAAACTACATACATGAATGAGCTTCTTCAGCAGAGGAAGCCATGACCGAAATAATAGGGGAAGAAGAAATTGGAACAGAGGCCCTAGAAAGTCAAGGTTTTTAATACATTTTGATGCAGATCCACAAGAGTTAAACTAGCTTTTACAAGCTAGATTTTTCAATTGGATTGGACAAGGGGTAGTCCAACCTAGGCCAGAAAGGCCTCCCTCCCAACCCCATCATGTCCCTGGTATCCCAATTCCCCCTTAGGTCTCATTACAACCTGAAGTCCCTGAAAATGAAGGATGGAAAGAGATTGTTCACCCAACAGTCTCCCAACATTGTGGCTGGCCCAATTCATCTCTACCTGCTCTTCCTCCACTGGTTAACCCAATTGTCCAAATTTCCCCTGCACACTCACTTGTACAGTCTTCCCATGCAAGCAAGAGACTCAAAATTGAAGCCCACCATACACATGATAAAGGAAAACTTGTTGTTTCCCCCTCCTCTCCCTCAAGTGATCCCGCCAAATCTGTTTCATCCTGCATGCACTTGAGAGATGACTGCTCTCATGTTATCAGTGAGATCAAGCCTAAAGGCTCCACATAGCCTAAGGCTACTTCAGAGAAATCAAAGGGAGATAACAACAAAAAAGAGAAAATTGCCTCCCAAAGTGGAAAATATGGTTTTTGAGTATATTTATTTATTGATTGTTGAGAACAATTGTTTGCTGAAGTTTTTGGACAACATACTATTTTTGGATATTTTGGATATTATATTTTTTAGATATGGTTTAAAACATCATTGATATTAATTTTCAAATTATGAGAATGATGATGGGAGCCACAAGGAGGGATGTGTTTGATTGATTGACTAGTTTTGTTTATTTTTGTTAAGAAACTAAAGGGAGTCACAAGGGGTACCACCTACTAGTTATTATTTATTAAAGACCCTTATTATTATTATATTAAGTTTTCCACTAAACTAAAAGTTAATTGAGTTTTATTTAACTTAACTAAAAGAAGTAGTTGAACTACTTCAACTAATTTTGATTTCTTAAAGGTAAAAAGAGAAGGAAGAACAAAGGGGAGAATAGAAGGAGAAATCATACTAAGGTCTTCTCTTGAGTTTTATTGAGTTAGTTCAATTTTCATTCATTCTTTAATTCATTAAAAGCCTATTTCTCTTTTATGATAGCAGGGTCCTATTGTAGACAACAAGATTCAAGGCTGAATTACATCATTCAGAAACTTGTTTTTCAGAGGTGTTGATCTATCTTTGATAGTCTGTGTAGACTTGTCTATTTATGAATTAAATTTCATGACTGATAAAGGATATTGTGTAGAGTCGAGTGGGAAGCAATCTGTGGAAAGTTGATCTAGTTTTTAAACTTCAGTTTTTTACTTTCTGTCAGAAGTCCTTTTGTATGGTTTTCATCGGAGACATCTAAGTTTGACTTTGGTCCAAACTACATCAGGGATTTTTGTAAAGAGAACGATTCTTTTAATTTCTTGGAATGAAATAAGCGATTGCTATTTTGTCTCATCAATGTTAAATTGTGACTTGGTATTTTTTATTTTGTCTCCACAATTACTTTTGCATCTGTTATATAAAATTATTGAATTTTACAACAATCTTTTATTATAAAAAATCAGCCTAAGCCCTTGTAACTAATACTTATGGATTAGGAAGTAAATTTTGAGGCTATAAACATAGGGTGATATTCCCGTCTATCTTTCCTTAGCCAGGCAAGATCTGAAAATGCTTGAGTAAGATTTAATTCATATCTTTTTCCTCAACAGAAGTGTGTATTGGTTATTGGGTTTGTTTATTTACAGGGTTGTGACTCTTCTGTCAATTCATTTAAATGGAGCACGCATGGATATTATTTTTGTTTATTTCATATCTTCGTTATTAAATAAGAAATGGTCCCACGAGCCTTTGGGCATTCTATGCTTCCTGGTGTATATTTGTGTTCTAGCTCTCATTGTTCGTGCATGTCTACATTTCGAGTATTGGGTTATAGGGAAATACCATGCATGTTATTATTATCGTTTTCACGAACTGTTGTGTGGGAAAATAAGATTAAAGTTGTTGGGTTTTGTTTTGTTTGATAAAAATTATGTCGACTGGGTTATGAGCAAATGATTATGGGTGAGATGAGGACATTGTTGTTGGTATTTGAGGAATGTAAAATTCAAACAATATTTGTGATTAGTCATAGTATTTGTGATAATTCTATGTTGCATATATCTATTGTGATTAATAAGATTGATGACTGCTCGAAATGTTGATATGATCGAATTAAAAAGACAAATGTGCAATGATGTGGAAAATGGAAAAATTGTAATCTAGAATGTTGATTGACTTGAAATAAAAGAAGAGGGAAACGAATGCAAGGCTGCAATCCGAGATTGAATTTTGGTTACACTTGGTTTAGCATGGATATGGTTGTTTTTTTTTGTACATTTTAATTAAAGCATGTCATAATCATTCCCTGACATAATTATCAATTTTCGCTCATTATACCCCCAATTCATTTTCCCAATTCCCTTATTCAATTCCCCATGCTTTAGTTATTTTGTATAAATAATAAACAATGCATAATTGAAAGGGTTACCCAACAATGAAAAATGATCCGTATGTGGTATGAAATTTGCATTATTTTGATGATTGGAAAGTACATTTAAGTTGTGATGATGGTTCATGCACCAAATTTCATGAATAAACAAACTAGTTATGGGTAAAGAACAGTCCATTCAAACACTCCCTCCATAATTATCACTTTCCGCTCATTACAATCCCTATCACATAATCCTAAGAGCCCTTAAATTTCCATGTTCTAAGTGGTTACTAGTTTTAAATATGAATGGCATGTTGACTTCTTGCATTAGTATGATTGTTTATAGAGCCACATCTAAATTATTGATTATACAAAGTTATTAGATGGTTGTTTGGTCATGCTTTGGTTTTGATTTGTGTAAGTGTGTCAACATGAGATTTTTCAGTAGGGGCAGTCATGGCATAAGGGGTCATAATAGGGGCAAAGGACTAGGTCCTCGACATAGAGATAATAAAAGGCTTAGATTCTCTATACATTTTTATGTAGACTCGGATGCATTTAATTAGTTGTTGCAGATAGGATTCCTCAACTTGGCTGACCAACAAAATTATAGACCTCCACCCATTTCTAAAATTCCTCGCCCAAGTATTGGCGTTCCTGTCCCAAACCATAATTCTGCCCAGTTAGTTGTGTCAGAGCAAAATGGTTGGCAAGACATCGTACACCCTCCTCCTATACATTCACAAGATTGGCCAAACCTTGATCACCCCCAAAAATATCATTTCCATGCTTAGGCTACAAGTTCATTTCCACCACCACCTCTTTTGCATCCAAATTTGTAGCCTCAATCCTAAGCTTCACATGCCCACCAGAAGGCCAAAATCACTGAGTTTGAAAGAAACCCTRAGAAAAGGAAAGTAGCAGTAGTCAAGTTAGAATCATCATAGGATTCCACCCATTCAGTCACTTCCCACATGCAAGAGAATGATCAAAAACCTGCCAAGGMAGATTCGTCAATTGGAAGGAAAGAAGGGGTTGAGAGCAGTCATGGAGAGAGAGGGGAAACCTTTCAAAGTAGACATGGTTTTTCTTGATCATTTGTTTTTTTCCTTTGTCACCTATATATGGACTTATTCACACTTTATTTTGKACAACTTCATATTTTAYATCACACTATATTTTTTAGTACAACTCTTATATTTTTTAGCATGAACTCATTTTTGATAGTTTTTATTTTGGGACAACCTTGCATTTTGTTTCATGTCTAGACATATTTATATGATGGTTATATTTGATGAATTGAATGATTGCCACATAGAGTGACAAGGAGGCTCTTATAATATTTTATCTTGTGCATAATATTGACATGGATTGTATGATGTGGCAAGTTGAGGTGGAAGATACAAGAAGGAAATGGATTATTAATTCATTAAAATGAATTAGGGGGTCCCCACTTGTTAGATCTATTTAGTACCCTTATCATATTATTATTATTATTTATTAATTTACTTTACATCTCTCCTACCACTAACTAATTGTTAGTGAATGAGTTAACTAAAATTAGTTGAGTGATTCAACTACCTTAGAGATATTAAAAGGAGAAGGTTGGACAAAGTAAAGGAGGGGAGAAGATATTTCTCTGATAAGGTCTTCTCTTACTTCGAAGTGATATTTCATTACTACTTAATTCATCCTTGATTTCTAAGATAAGACACTTCTTGTGATAGCAGGGTCTGCTGAAAGTGATGAAAAGATAGAACCAAGGAGCATTGAATTCTGATATGCTTCCAGGTTTATTGTCTATTTGATAGTTTGCACACTTATTTTGGTTTATGGATTAGTTTCTTAGTACTAAATAGGATTCTTGTGCAGAGTCATAATGGAGTGCAAGTTGTGGCTATTGACTTATCATTCTTGGTCTGATTTGAAGGCACCGATGGCCTATGTGTGTGTTACCTTAGGTTGCTAGACTTTCATCTGGTCCATACTTTGAAAGTATGTGAAGTGTATTGGCTGTTACAGAATGAATGAATAAAATCATTCGTATTTCTATCAGATTATGTGATTTTGCTTCTTGTTTAAATTATTAAAAAAAAAAGCATACTTCTTTGTTTAAGTTTGCATTTGATAAATTATTTTTAAAACAACATTTGGTCTTTAAGTTAATAACTTGAAGCTTATTTGAACTTGAAATAAGGCTATAAATTAGGGTGATAATCCCGCCTATCTTGTCTTAGCCAAACACGATTCGAAAAATGTTGTGAGGAGGACTTCCATTTCTTTTACTCAACAATTAATTCCTTTCACACTATAGAGCCAAGAACTGTGTTAAGATAGATGTGGAATGGAGCCCATGCGATTTGATTAGAGGTTGGTTGGTCGGTGACAAAAACTCATAATCAATCCTTCTAGCGAGTCACTATAAAAGTGACTCGTTGATTAACAATGTTTCTCGTCTGCACAGTGGGGCCAATCACTATGTTAACCAACAAGTGAGATATGGATCCCATGAGATTTCATCATAGATAGGTTGGTTGGTTGGAAACACAGGTTCATAACCAATCCTTCCAATGAATCACTTTAAAGGTGACTTGTTGGTTCATAGTTAAGTCCATTTGCTCTATAGGGACAAGAATTATGTTAAGTGATAAGCATGGTTTGGAGCCTATGAGATTTGATCATAGGTTGGTTGATTGGTAGCGAAGACTCATAACCAATCATTCCATTGAATCTCTTAAAAAGTGACTTGTTTGTTTGAAGTGAAGTCCATTCATGTTGTGGTGTAAAGAACCATGTTAAGACATAGGGGAGGTATGGATCCCAAGAGATTTGATCATAGGTTGGTTGGTTATTTGGTAGAAAAGACTCATAACCAATCCTTTGAGTGAATCACTTTAAAAGTGAATCGTTTGTTGGCAGTGAAGTCCATCTATAGTGTGGGGCCAAACATTGTGTTAAGCAACATGTGGGGTATGAAGCCCACAATATTTGATCATGGGTTGGTAGGTTGATAGTAAAGTCTCATAAATTTAACAATGACTTGTTGGTTGGAAATTAAGTCCATCTGCACTGTTATACCAAGCACTATGTTAAGACATAGGGTACTAAATCCCCCTCGGTTAAATCCAGGATTCACATTTCTATAGATTGAATCTAGATTTGGTATGATATATCTTAGATATGATAAGGATATGTTTCTAGATTATAAACATTGGAGGCCCATATTGATAGAAACATACCACTTAGTGATCCCCCAAATCATTTATATATATATATATATATATATATATATATATATATATATATATGGACACTAAAACCCTTATGTTTGCCCTAAAATCAATCATTCCCCATTCTAAAAAACATCAATTTTGTTTTTTCATAGTAGTTTGCTTCCAAGTCTCTAATGTATACATATCATGTCACATTAATGTTGCACTTATATTCAAATATTGCAATATTTTCAAATTTGAAAATATTGCGAGATGATGGAAAATATTTTATGTTTCAAGAGATTTTTTGGGAGTTTTGTTTCTCATTTTGAAGAGGGAAAATAAGGGATTGAGAACAAAGAGGTTACTCACTATTATCTTTTCCCACAAATGGGCTAGAGGGGGGAGGTTTCTTTACATTTTTTAAAATTTGAAAATAAATGAATATTTTTGTTTTTGTTTATTTAAGTTTTCCAATATTTTCCCTGATGTTGTCAATAATTTTATTTCAAGACCCTAAACAATATATTCCCCCCCACAATGTTTTCAACATTTCTATTTAGTTATAATAAATGGAGGCATCCAATATGTTTGATAAGTAATAAGAAAAGTCACAGGGATAAAGATGTCAGGCCAGTCATTGATGAAAAATGTAACTCCATGCTGATGTGTATTGCATTAGCTTGAGATTCAATAAATATACAAAACGTGACTGTTGCTCTTCTCCAATGGATGACTCTTCTTATCACCTATGACTCTTCATATGTACATTATTATTACAATAATGCAATCCTAAGGATTACATGTACAACATTTATCCCCTTAATCTGAAGGGGTGTGTGTGAGTCCAAGCATCTTTCTGAACTTTTCAAAATTTTCTCTTCCAAGCACCTTGGTGAAGATGTCCACAATTTTCTCATTTATGGAACAATGTATCAAGTGAATAGTCTTGGCCTCTATATGATATCAAACTAGGTGATACTTTGTGTTGATGTTCTTAGTTCAATCATGGAATCTAGGATTCTTGGCCAAATTAATTGCAGAAGTATCAACTACTAGAAGAGGAGTATAATTCACTTGTATCTCCTACAAATATTCAAGTATTTTCCTGAGCCACACAATCTCCTCCATTGCTTCTGCAACTGCCACATATTCTACCTCTGTTGTGGAATCTGCTGGAACTGACTATTTGTGTGATCTCTAGGAGACATCTACTGATCCAAGACTCATGAGATATCCTAAAGTTGATACTCCATTTTCCTTATCCCCAACAAATTCTGAATCAAATTATCCGATCAAGTTGAATTCATCCACCTTAGAGTACCTAATTCAAAATCTTGAGTTCCTCTCAAGTATTTTAGAACTCTTTTTGCAGTAGACCAATGTCCTTCACAATGCTTTTGCATAAACCTGGAAAGAATCCCAACAACAAATGAAATGTCTAGTCTGGTGGTAGTAAGATATATAATACTTCCCACAAGATGTCTACACTTATTTGCATCATCATATTCATTCCCTTCTTTTGATGCGAGTTTCAAATTATGTTCCATTGGAGTAGAAACATGATCGCACTCAACCATGCCAAACTTATTCAATAAGTATCCAATGTAATTCTTCTGGGAGATGAATATGAACCTTGGATTTTGAATCACCTCAATGCCCAAATAGTAGTGAATATGTCCCAAATCTATTATCTCGAAGCCTTTCATCAAATCTTTCTTTATGGATGCAATGTATCTTTCATTGTTCCCTGTTATTAACAGATCATCTACACATGCTACAAGATATACAACTTTTTTTCCAACTTTCTTGACAAACAAAGTTGCATCATCAAGATTGAAATGCTTGAAATCTAATTTCAGAAGATGCTTAGTTAAATTTTCATACCATGCTCGTGGTGCTTGTTTAAGGAATATAAGGATTTGATGAGCTTGCATACCTTATGTTATTCTCCCTTCAAAACAAATCCTTATGGTTGAGACATGAAAACATTATCTTTCAAGTCTCCAGTCAAGAAAGTAGTCTTCACATCCATTTGATGAATTTTCCATCCATTCTATGCTACCATGGAAAATAGAGTACAGATGGTATCCCATTTTATTGTGGGGGAAAAAGTTTCCGCATAATCAAGACCTTCTTTTTGTGCAAATCCTTTTTCCACAATCATTGCTTTGTGATTTTAAAGTGATCCATTTGATCTATAGTACTTGTTCTTGAATACCCACTTGCAGTTGATTGGTTTGTTCTGAGTGGAGGATCCACCAACTTTCCACCAATTTCCATGTCCCATTCTTGATGAGAGCATCATATTCTTTCTGCATAGCTTATGTCCATTCTTCATGAGAATTGGATTCTTTAAAGGAATTCGGTTCAAGGTTAGTATATAAACTCAACTCACAATCACATGAAACATCCATGTCATCACCTGAGTTTGAATTATCTACATTACCTCCATCTTGTCTTGAGGAAATTCTCGTTCATGTCTTTCTAACCTCATCAAGATGAACACTTTCAAGTGTTTTTGTGAACCATTTTGGTGGAACTTTTTGAGATGGTTCAGGTTGCTTAGCTAATTGAGATGGTGTTGAGTTCTCATCAAGCCTCGTCTTTTCAATCCTCTCGATCACATCATCCAAATTAACTTTTGGTTCTGATGAAGTGGCGAGAACTTCTTCATGTGGGGAAGATGGTTCTTCAAAAAAAGATTCCAAAGATTGACCCAATATAGGGATCCCCCTTTCAAGATGTGGAATTTCATCATCAAATTCATGATATGTCTTTCCACGAGTGAATCTGTCCAGATGATCAAGCTGCCTCTCAAAATTTTCGTATTTCTTGGAGGATTCAAGAAAGATTACTTCTCTGGAAAATGTGAATTTATTGTTTGTCTCATCGTAAAGATGATACCCCTTGGTATTTGAGTACCCCAAGAAGATGTGCTTCTGACTCCTTGCATCAAGCTTGTTTCTTTTCTCCTTAGGAATCAGGGAATATTAGGTGGAACCAAAGACCGTGAGATGCCTCACTACAGGAATATGGCCATACCACATTTCATAAGGAGTCTTGTTTTTAAGAGCATGATATGGACACTTGTTTTTGACATAAACCATGCATAGAAATACATCATCCCAAAACATCAATTTGACATTCTTGAAAAAAATCATGGAACAAATCATATTTAGGAGTGTCCTATTCATTCCTTCATCCACACTGTTATATTGGGGATTGTATGGAATTGTGGTCTGATGTTTGATCCCATGTTGGAGAAGGTATATTTAAAATTCATTATATGTATATTCTCTTCCATTATCAGTGCAAAGAGAGCCAATACGAGAGTGATTTTCATTTTGAATCCATACATGAAAATTTTTAAAAGTTTCAAAAGCTTTTGATTTATCTTTCAGCAAGTGCACCCAACACTTCCCAATGTAATCATCAATAAAAGTCATGATATATTTGTTTCCATTTGCAGAAGAAACAAATATAAGGCCACACAAATAAGAATGAATCAGTTCAATTTTTCTGCATGCTCTGGAAGTCGAATCATGAAATGGTTGTTTACTATGCTTTCCAAGGATACAAGCATCACATTGCTTCAATTTTTTAGGAATAGTAGGAAAACAAGAAACACATTTATTTCTCAATAAATGAAGATTGTCATAATTGATATGGACAAATATAGCATGCCACAAAAGACTAGATGACATTATACCTTCACTGTGATGATAGAGGTATGCAACATTTTTTGTATGGGTAGATGTTCCATTTGGCTTCAATAGTCTTCCATCTTCCATTCTGATCGTAACAAGCATGCTATCAGAATCCTTTCATATTTCAACTTTTCCACTGATCATATGAACATAGTGTCCATGTTGTCTGATGTGGACAAGGGACAGTAAGCTCCTTTATAGCTCAGGAAGATAGATCACATTGTACGTAAGAAAATCTAGGAATCCAGGCAACTTAAGTCTGATGGTGCCCATTCCCAAGGGTTTGACCAGAATTATCTGCAAAATACACTATGCCATCTACATTTTCATTGAAATATTTGAAAAGATATCTTTGGAATGTCATGTGAAAGGTTGTGCCTATGTCAAGAAGCCATGCATCTCCCCAAGAAGAAAATTAAGTGTTAAACAATTCTTCAATTACTCCTATATTACAATGGGAAATGGAGCATGTGCTTTAACTTTCGATGGTTATGAATTTTTACCTATATATTCTTTCTGATTTTGTATGTATTATTTGATCTTCTCCCATGGAACTCTATATTCAGTCACTTCATGTGACCCATTCCTTCCATAACGAGTATACTAAAGATCATATCATTGTCGGAGATTATGCCAAAC
>ML799395.1:112205-129562 GCA_009831015.1 Picea engelmannii
ATCCTTGCCCCTTCCTTCCACCCAATAATATATGAGAGATAATAAAACTTTACATTAAATCATCACCATCAACCAACCATCACATAGAACCTGATAATGCTTCCTGAGACTTCTTCAATTTCTACAATTCTTAAATTATTAGAATACTCTGATCCTGTAGATAATATTACTCAATGTATTCTCTGAAACTTCTCCAAGTTTCATTCCTTGAATCCTCCACAAAAATAAGTTATAGAGAGAATGGTAGACTTTGTTCAATTCTGGTTTATTCAGGAGACCGAACTTGTACATAATGCCCCGCGCTCAATATTTAACACCAGATTCTAAAAATCACACACAAGAAACTATAGTCCATACTATTTCCAATGAAATTCGTCCCACTTCATTTGGATTCTCTATGAATAAGTTATTATTGTTTTACTCGGAACACTTGTTTATTGACTAGCTTCAGGACTGGTCAAAAACCCTATCTTCCACAAAGTGTATCTCCATAATTATAGCGAATCAAGAGCTAAAAATTTTACCACATGTACCTTGATATGTCTTCTCAATACCATAGCAATTTCACCATCTGAATCATTATACAAAAAAAATTATAGCAAAAATGGTAAGATGACCTGAAAATAACATACCTTAGAACACATCACCAAAAGACTTCATCCTCCCTTGAAATCCGACCTTCTTTACTTCTGATTTTCCTTTGAAATTTGACTTGTGTATCAAATGAATGTATAATGATATTTATTTATTCCATTTATGTCACTTCCATTTAACATTAGGGCCGACTTGACACTTTCTTATTTTGTAATTTCGTTCTTTAATTATCTTCAGGGCCTACATGTACTTCCTTCTTCAATTCACTCTGTCATCTTCAAAAATTCATTTCTCCTCAACCATGAGGATCCACGTGACGTGCCACATACCACCAAAAACAACATGATGTATACTATCCATCCATAGGTGTTGTATCTGCATGTGCATTGTCCTTCATGTCCAAATACCTTCATCAATCTTGCGGTCCAAAACCCATGACTAGGGTTGACATCAATGACAACAACCAATCTTCCAACAAACCCACTGTCTTTGAGATTCTTCTTCTTTCTATGTCCATTCATTTCTTACTTAAAGATAGAAGGAATAGAGAAATATGCTTGAGTCTGTTCTTCACACACATGTAGCAAGGTAATGATATTGCACCAAGAGTACAATCTCATTGCACCAAGAATACAATCAGGATGCACCAATAAAAATAAAAAATGGAACCAAGAGATTTCTCAGAGACTCGGCTACTGAATGAAACCACTCATCGACATAAGTCACAAAGTATTGCTACAACAAGTTTGCAACACACAACTTTCAATTTTTATAACTGATTACAATTTTGTGGACTGGGATTCTTTTAATAGTCTTTCAATGACCTTTTCAAATATTCATTTGGAAGAAATCATAAATGAATACCAAGAAATTACAAAGAACAACCTATTGAATACCGAAATTTTGATGTTGACACACAACTCATTGTCTGCCCTTCAACAATTCACAACTTTTGCATGGCTAGAAATTGTAGCAAATATTTGAGGCACCATTATCAAGCCATTCCAGGTCAAGCCACATGTTGAGGAAAATGTATGAGGAACCTTACTCAAGAATTTTCAGATCTTGCCGGGCTAAAGCAAGATAGTTGGGAATGTCACCCGAGGTTTATAGCCTTAAAAAAAAAAAAAACACAATCACTTAATCCACATGTATTAAGTACGAGGGACCAAGGATGGTTTTATATATGTTATATGTAACTGTGCAAAAGAAATAAAATAAGTAAGAAATTACATAAGTGTGTACATGGATAAGAGAAAAGGTTAAAAGAAAAATCTGAACCAAATTATTAGAATACACATGCAAGACATAAATCAGAAATCTGATTTTTATATTTATTTCCTTCTGAGATACAAAGTTGAATTCTCTTTACAAACCCCTATGAGGGTGGGACCAAATTCGGATTTAGAAGCCTCCAATAGGAACCATACAAAAATACTTTGACAACAAAAGAAAACTGAAGCTAAAGATTTGGATCAGCTTGCCACAAAATGTTGTCACTTGACTCTACAAAATATTCTTTTTCAGTCATGAAATTTAATTCATAAAAGAACAAGAAAACACAGACTGCCAAAGATAAATCATACACCTTTAAAGACAAGTTGTTGAAAGATATGATTCAATTTTTGAATCTTGCTGCCTTCAATAAGACCCTACTGTTATCAAGATGCTTAATCCTTCTAGTAAACTCATAATGAATGAAGAATGGAAGTATCTCACAAGTACAGAGCAAACCTTATAATAGAAGTTCTCCCTCTATTCTCTCTTCCTCTCTTTGTCTCTTCATTTGATTAGGATTTTATCTTTCCTCAATAAGTTATGGTAGTTCAACTACCTTTCTTTTGCTAAGCTTATTTAGCTTAACTAATTAGTTGAGACAAATAAATAATAATATATATAGATAAGGGTCTAATTAAATAATAACTAAATAGGTGGGACCCCTTGTGACTCCCATTTTCAATTTATTTTAATAATCATCAAAACATGAAGTATAACACCCCAAACATTTGATTCAAACATCCACCTTGTAACTCCCATCCTCATATTAATGATTAAATATTTTAATACCAACAAAATAGAACATGACTATATCCAAAAATAACATTATATCCATGTTGTCCAAAACACTGTCTAAATATGCATTTGTTGTCCAAAACATTGTCAAAATAAAAGGATCTTCCTCAATAGAAAATAACATTAATCAACATTAAAAACCATATTTGTTGTGAGAGACATTTTTCCTCTTTTCACTGCTGCCCTCTTTTGATCCCATTTCTGATTTATCCTGTGCAATAGCCTTCAATTGATGGGAACCTTATGGGTGGATTGCACTGATGACGTGAGAACAATCATTTTTTAGATGAAGATGAGAGGACACATATTCAGAGGAATCTTTGGATGACTTAGAGGGAGTGGCTACTCCTTTTCCCTTATCTAGCTCTGGCTTGGGAACATCAGTTTTTAGCCTTTTTCTTGAATGAGAGGATTGTATTGGAGAGACAACACGACCATTTTGGACATTTGGATTTATTGGTGGTGGAGGAGGGGGTAATGGCAAAGACACAATAGGCTAACCATGGTGATGAGCTATAGGCTGATGAACAATTTATTACTAACCATCATTGGCATGTGGTTCTGGTTGCATAGACACATGAGGGGGACTAAAGAAATTTCTCTCAGGTATGGGTTGCAGAATTCCTTAGCCAACCATATTAAAAATCCCAACTTGGAAAAGCTGATTTAGTTCTTGCGGATCAACATCAAAATGTATCGAAAATCATGGCCTTCTATGGCCTCTTTGCCAATTATTTCCTCTACCTCTATTAACACCTCTGCCATTACTGCCTTTGCTAAAGAAACTAATCCTGAAGCAATTTTCCAGACATGTTTTGAAAAAATCTTAACAATCCATGCAATGATACTCTACCTAAATAAAATCAAAAGGTTGGATCTATTATTCACAACAAAAGCACATGCAATCCATCCATCAATACTTTTAAACTCAACAATCAATTTCCATTTGAACAATGAGTGATAGGGCTATTGGAAAGATGAGGGGCTTTATAATGAGCATAAAATGGTAGCATGGATGGAAAACGACCAAGGAATATTGTTCAAGCAAATGCATAAGTAACAAAAAATGTATCCATATCCAAACTTCCAACACTAGTCATCATCTAGTCCCTGTCTTTTGTTATTAATCCTTTCTCTTTTCTTTTTTTTTGCCCCTTTTAAAAAAAAATGAAATTCATAATAATAGAATAGGGCATGTTTTAAATGTATTTGGGAAGGCAGTGGGCATATAATGAGTGAAAAGTGAGATAATGAAAGGGACAAAGACGATTACTATTCTATTATATGCAATAATATTTATTGAAAATCGTCATCACCATCATTTGCCAAAACTTTTCTTTGTTTAATAATTCAAATCCAAGACACAATCGTTTTTATATTACCCAAATATAAAACCCCAAGAAATTTTCAGGAACGTCAAACTTCAAAACTTTGATTTCTCCTTTTTCCTTTTCAATTAGCAAATCTTTTATAAGAGATTGTTAACAGATTCATTCGAAGTAATTAAAACCAGACTACATCAAGTGTGCATGGGAGGCTAAGAACACAAACATAAATTCATCGACCTTTCACTATTCAATGCTTGTATCACAACCTTAATACTTGTTGCACAAACAAACTGGGTTCAAAACCCCATGTGAAACTAGTGCTCGTCATTTGATTTAATCATCATATAACTTCAAAATCGACCAAACCCCAATAGATAAATAACAAAAGAGCCAAGACTTAATGTATATAACCAATATTTCCCACTGTCAAGTCAACACTATAACATACAACAAAACCAGAGTTTGAATCTAGTAGTTTCCATACATCAAATAAAATAACCGAGGTCTGGGAAAACATAAAGGAGAAACATTCATAAGGGGTTTGTAAAAACCATTTAACCATTTATTTCCACAACAAACCTCCCCTGGTGGCCGCAAGGCAAATACACTTGTCTCACATATATTCACAAATAATGGAAAGATAATTTGAAGGAGCTGCAAGTATTCCAAAGACTGGGTAAAGCATATGGCATTATTCAAGAAAAAAACCAATTGTTATTTTGTTTCACAGAGAAAACCCCTTGAATTTTAATCACCAGAGATGAGTGAAATTGAAATTACTTTCCATAATTATTTGCCAAAAACCATAGCAACATAAGCAACATTCATTCTAGACACAGCGCAATCACATAATTCAAACATAAAAGATTTTCGAACATTATTCTGAGCTTGAAACATTTAAATGCCAATGGGGAGGAACCTCCATTTAAATGCAATTTGCACAGTCGTGATACCCACATACACCCATTATAAAATTCAGAAAGAAAACACAGTCAATAAGCAAATCTAAGAGCCAACATCATGATTTTATTCGGAGCAGAGCTACAGTTCATGAATGGAAAGGTAAGACCCAACATACCTGTAAGGAGAATGCCAGAAATCCAACAAGCGCCATTATTCTTCCCAAGGCCGAGCAAGACGGAGGAAACACCTACCAAAGAAACCAACACAAACAAAACCAAAGTGAAGGTGGTGACCTCGAGGTAGGGTTAGAGAGACGTGTAGTAATTGCACGTCGTTTCTCATATTAATTTTCATCAACTAGAGCCAAGTACGAGCACACTCAATACTTCCAACACATAGTCCACTATGTTTGCCACATAAAACTTCAATCCAAAAATCGAATTTGTCTCCCTACATTAAACTCATAAATATTAATGTATACTCAACACTTAGCACCAAAACATGTTATGTCCCACATTCCTTGCTAGTGAAGGATTTCCATCTCATAAAACTTATCCACTGTCGACAATAATAATGAGTATACCATAAGTGCAATACACCATAACTATATGTGGCTTGTGCTTGAGGTTTGAACAACAAGTCAAAATATATGTGTAGAAATAATAAACCAAGATGTTTATTAAAACAAACATTTTCCTCTTTTCCTTTCTTTTTAAAATTAAATTGCTAATACACCCATCATACGTCCATTTCATATGGAAAGCAGTTTCAAAATTCTGGGTTTATTTCCAAATTGTAGAATCAATTTTGCAAGGTAGTCATTAGCACAAATCAAATAAAATCATATTTCATCTTATTCACATAATGGGGTCCCACCTATTTAGTATATTATTATATATATATATAAGTAATAAGGCATTGCAACCCATTTTCATGCAGGGATTCCATGTTGCGCTTTTTGGCCGTCAACACAAATGTTAGGACAACTCGAGCTATATCTGCGTGGAGGTAGACCAAGCTATACTAGAGGGGATAATTCCCAGCTATTTCTATAGTGTAACTGTGGCCTTTCTGAGATACGACTCAATATCTTCAGCTAGATGACTCTTATGCGCTTGAACACTTCCTTATTGGCATACCGAAGTGGTGAACCCCGTAACTCTTCATAGGATACATGGAGGGTGTAGATTGAATTATGTTTTTTGAAATGGTTTTGGGATATGGATGTAGGATAGAGGGTTCTTTGCGAATGTGGAGTTGGTGTGAAAAACAGTTGGAGTGAGGAGTCAATTCTTTGCGAATGGAGAAGGAAACTGGTGCGATGGTTCTAGGGTTTGTTTCTTTGTGAATGGAGAAGGGTATGTTGGCACTATAGCGTGTGAGAAATCTAGTAAGGAATGTTATAGAAGATGTTTCGAGAGGTCATGATACCATGAAGTTGTGAAAAGTGCAATCGAAATTAGGCTTCAACATAAATTATGGTTTGCATAGCCCGAAACCCTAAACTTGTTTTGCACCAGTATGGATCATTTTCTAGGCCAATGTTGCGTGAGCATTTCACCAGGAGGTCGATGGGGGTGTCTGATGTGTTGAATGGTGGAAGAGAGGTGATAGTTGACATATTTACATAAAAAAATGTTGAGAGACATAGGAGAAAATAGGGAGGCATTTTTGTGCATTGGGGAAGAGAAAATACCTAGAAAAATAATGGAGTTAGCTTGTGCTCTTATATCACTGTCAGGCCAAGCATTAGCGGAAAAAATAACTCCACATTGATGTGCATTTCATTAGCTTGAGATTCAATAAATATACAAAATGTGTTTGTTGGTCTTATCCAACGGATGACTCTTCATATCACCTATGACTCTTCATATGTACATTATTGTTACAATAATGCAATCCCTAGGATTGTGTGTCCAAAAAAAGAAAACACCTATTTCAAGAACATTTAAAAAATGAAAACTTGAAACTTTGAATGACAAGCATTGTAAGACAAGGCATTTGTTTTGCATTAAATTCTTTAACTTCTTAATAATATCTCCTAGTTAAAAGTGAGTATTTCATAGTTAAAAGTAAGTATTAAATTGACATTGCAAATATAATTTTCTTATCTGCATTATAAACAAATAAGATATTTTAAACTCATTTCTTAGTTCTTCTTAATTTACATGACATAAATTTTGTTTATTTATTTGAAAGTAATTTTACAAGCAAGATGAGTACATAGGATTATCACACTGAGAACAATTGTTAATTAACATTTCATGCATATTCCTCGAATCCCAATTTATGTCTCAATTATCAACTATAAACTTCTATCATGCTAGATGTAAGGAATTCCTCTCTCATGGAACATCATAGACCATAATGTTTTTGGAATTTTCTTTTCATAGAAGCCCAAGCCTCTTCCTAAGAAGATCAAGTCAAGGAACATTGAACAATAAAAAATTATTTGCTAAAATTTATCTAAGCAATAGAAAAGAGTTTTCTTTTTTTATTATTTCTTGCATCAAGTATTTTTGTGTAAGTGCATCTCATCATTCTCTTTGATGAAAACTTTAATTTCAAGATTACTTTGACCTTGAAGCATATCTTGTCAAAATTGCTACATTTGACATTTACATAAATTACTAGCAAGTTTATTTTGTTTTATCACATTATTGTGGTATTTACATCATTGGATTTCATTGTATATTTGGTGTTATTAGGAGATTGAAATTGGTCTTCTCTCATTTATAAATAATAATCTTGAACCCTATAATTCTAGTTGAACCCCTTCTTACAATTCATAAATTAGTTCATAATGTTTTCCTCAATGATGTTGATGCAATTCCTAAAACATTGGTTCTAACTGTAATTTGAAATTCCTTCATAAGGTTTGATACTTATATTAATCAAAATGAGTGTACCACAATGTATAATTGAATTAAGCATGCCCTTGTTAGATATTTCCTAGGGAGTATACTCCCAAAATTAGTTATTAGAGCCTAATTGAGGGATAAATGAGGCCCCCCATCGATTGGAACATAGTAGAGATCGAGAAATTTCCTAAAGAGTACATTGACCCAAAATTTGACCAACTAAAACAAATCACAAAAGCATTGTGATTTTACCTTGCTTAAACTACCCTAAAATGATTCACTTTTTGATGGCCTTCCCTATTTTGATTTGACCCTCCTTAAAGTCTCTCGACACTTTGACATTCAAAGATCATGGAAGGATTTTGTGGAAATTGATGAGTTGTTGAATGACTAGTAGGTCATTTCATGATTATGGTTGCACAATTCATGGTATGAGCATTTATCTCGTCACATTGTGTTTTTTATATTACACGGTTATGGTTTGATATCAATATTTTTACTTGAATACTTGTTGGGGTTGCTAATTTTTCTTACATTTATGGTTCTAATGGTTACTTGTGCACTTTTGAGGAAGGCTTCATAATGGTTTTTCTAATTTACTTTGAGGTGGAAAATAAAAAAAGGCCCTAAGGTTTGGTTGGTTGAGCAAGTGCTTAATAGAGTTATCTCATATGCATCATGGTCTTTCTTTGATTTATGGTATGGGGAATTTTAGCAAATAACAATGACATGGTAGCATGCACAATATGGTAATATAATGTAGCAAGCATGACTTATATACTTGAAAACTCATGGTGTTGTGTTGATATTTAGTGTTATTTGGTGTTTTGACATATGGTTGGTCCTAGGCAAGAGCTTTATATGTGGTATAATTTTTGGCCCACAACCTGCACATTCGATACATTGAATTTAGCATTTACATGGGATATTTTCCATGATTATGGAGTACCTTTCTAGAATATTTGTATTCTACCTGGCCAATCATCTACTTGACACCTCGACCTCCCCTACCAGTACACCCTCACATTTAACGATTGGATGACATTCATTTTCCTTTTCTCTTATCCTTTGATCTCCATCCAACATTTATAAGCTTCCTCTGCTTTCCAATGATCTACCCTAACCTCCATGCATCTTCTTTCATTTGCTCATTTTTCTCCTCATGCTCACTAGATTTGTGCTTGGGTCTTTTTTGGTTGGAGAGTTGTCTTCCTTTCCCTTCTGCAATCATTTTTTATTGTATAAAGCATTGTCCCAATTTATTGAGTAGCACCATTATTGTTATGTACAAACACCTAAAAATATTATAATAAACTGGAAGTACACACCATGTACACCAATATGAGCATGGAGCACAACTCCAAGATAGATAAGATAGATGAGTTACACAGTAACTCCTTAAATAATGGGAGAACCTCCTCCAAATACCTCAATACATCCAAATCACTTCCCCTCAATAATGACTGCATAATCTCTGTGTGTGTATTCACACATTACACAGGTAGCCCCTTTATTGTTAGGCCAACCACTATTACATATAATTTACCCATTACATCTACATTTAACCCCATATATCCCCCCCTTAGGGTCATACCATATTACCCTCCTTCAAAATCTTTGTCCTCAAAACTTTAAAGACTTTACATGTGATGATCTTATTATGTTTTTGCATTTGTCTTTCCCTTGATGATGATCCATCCATCGAAACCTAATTCTTTTCAGTCTTAATCCTTGATAGCTAATTGTTGCATAATTTTATTTCCTTTGATTCAGTGTATTGTTGTTGTGGCTTCTCCAATTTGTAGTAGTGCTTGGTCTCTAATAATATTTTATTGAATAATGGTTTTTCGATGCCCTATTCCATGAATATTGATGAGTATTCCATCTTCTTCCTTGATAATGTCGATATCGATCTTCTTTTCTTCCTTGAAATCTTTCTTGGTAATGAGGGTGTCGATATGGTTTTACATTTGATGGTTTTCCTTCACTCAACATACCCATTTCATTTGTATTCTTTTCAAATACAATGGTATCCTCTATCCTATTTGCTTAGTCTTTGATTTCTCTAGCCTTGGTGATAATACCATCATATTTGGCATGTACATCCTTTAAATGGAGTTCAAATTCTTCAAGTATCTTTTGGTGACCATCTTGCATCTTGTCTTACTTCTCCTTTTGAAGTTTTAATGTGACCTCATCTATCAAATTATGACGTCCTTCTTCAATTCTAGATTACATTTTTTATTTTACCTCATTTGTGTCTAAGGCCTCTTCAATCTTCTTGCAAATTTCCTCTTCAAGTCTTTCGATAGTCTCTTCATCCAAGATCCTTGATTTTTCTTGATTTTGGAAATTCTTATTTTATTTTTTCAATATCTTGACCTCATCCAATGATTTTTTATTATGGTTTCATAATCCACATATTTCTTCATCTTTCTTTTTCAATTCTTCCATTGACTCATCTTTTTCCAACATCCTTTTGCTACTCTTTCTCTATTTTAATTTTTGAACCTCCTTAATGAGTGCTTCATTAAGTTTTTGTATCTCACCACCCTTCTTCTTGATCACTTATTTTGTTTCTTTTAACTCAACTTCACTTTTATGGATCACTTCCATTTTTAATTCCTTGATCCATTTTTTTAGAACAATTCTTCAAATACTTACCATGTGATGTTTTGTATAGTATTAACACTCTTCCACCACTCCCGAGATTCACCATAAAAATTAAGACTTGCCCCAAAATGAGTCTTACCATATTCCTTCACCATCCTCAACCATTCCATGAGATTGATTTCATATTTACTTTCATCCCTTGTAAATCTAGGTATTGTCGTTGATTATTAAGTGAGGTCTAACAACAATCCTCAACTTCCAACCTAAATATATTAGAATTAATGATTCAATATAATTATTATCCTTTTCCAAATAGAATCTCATGTTTTTTCTCTTTCCAACACCTTTTGAATCACCTCAATGAGACATTCCAATCAAAATGTATACTAATTTTAAGTTAACGTTCCTTTTAAAACCCTGATTTGGAGACTGTCTTGCTCATTGACCTTTGAACTAATGTATCTATGCAATTTTGGCACTTCTGAGTTTTAAATTTCTGCCTATAGTACTTTGATATGTCTTCTTTACACTGCTACAAGTCTGATCAAAATTTTATGTGCCAAATGAAAGTTATTGTAACTTTCCCAAAAGTTGTTGATTCTTGGCCCTTTCCAGATAGAAAAATTGCATGTAATGCTATGTGTCCAATATTTCTTATTTGATTATAATTTTTTTATCTGAAATACTATGTTTTGTATTCTATCCAAAGGAATTAGTGGCACTCAATTTTTAAGTTCCAAGATTTAGATATGATAGTCCTACCAAGAATACCTGTTTGAGATTAGTTTTAGGACTAGTAAAAAAACCTTAATTTCCATAGCCCGTGTTTCCAAAATTATAGTGTCTAAGAACCCAAAATTTCTACCATAGGTACTTAGATATATCTTCACATACTCTAGAAAATTTCACAGTGCAAAATTTCACTGAAAAAAAAATATAGCGAAAATTCCAAGATGACTCGTTTGAGACTAATTTTAGGACTAGTAAAAAAACCCTAGATTTCATATGCTATATATCATAAAGTAAAAAGATCCAAAACCTTAAATTTTTACCACAAGTAATTCGATATGTCTCCTCAGTATCTTGAAAATTTTATTCTTAAATTTCGCTAAAAAGAAGTTATGGTGAATACTCCAATACAATTAGTTTGAGACTAATTTAAGGAATAATCACAAACCTTAACTTCCATAGGCTATATCTCATAAAGTAAAATGATCCAAAACCTGAAATTTTTATCAAAAGTACATTGTTATGTCTCCTTAGGACCCTGAAAATTTCATAGCCTGGTACTTCACCAAAAAACATTTATAGCTAAAATTCCAAGATGATTCGTTTGAAGGAGAAAAAACCTAGGATCATATGCTCTGAAACCAAATTTTATGCACTAAAACCTTAAAATATTAGCATAAACTAGAAGAACCAATGTGAGTATGGATCACAACTCTAAGATAGATGATTTACACTATAACTCCTTAAAGAATCTAAGAACCTCTTCCAAATACCCCAATACATTCATACATCCAAAATCACCTTCCATTAATATTGAATAGTGCATGATCTCTATATATATCTATTCACACATTACACATGTGGCCCCTTTATTAGTAAGTTGATCACTATTACATATAATCTTACCCATTACATGTACATTTAACTCCATATACTCCCCCCTTGGTGTCATGTTATACACATTTAACCCCATATATCCCCCCCACTTGAGGTCATATCATACACATTTAACTGCATATTATATGCTCCCCTTGGGGCCATACAAATTATTGTCATTGGCTACTGAGCATGGTTTTCAGGTGGTCTTGTTGGTTGTGGAGAGTAGTTGATTAATAGGATTCTACGCACATTCTCCAAAGGTAACTATGCAATTCTACTTTGTTTGGATTATTGTCGATTGCTTGATATTACATTGACTTAGTTCATTTATTTAGTGAAGTTGTGATTAGTAATTACCATTGTGTTCAATCCCATCGTCTTGTATGCAATACTTAGGTTACACATTTCCTATGCATTGTCTTGAGCTATCCCAACCCTATTTGTGGTGATATTCTCACAAGATTTGAGCTCATTGCTTAGGGTTTGAGCATAATATTCTTGTAGGTCTATAACATTGCATTCATTATCGAACATGTTGTTCGTCTCATTTGGATTTGTGCTTCATTTATGATCTTGGTTTATGTTGAATTCAGAGATTATAGCCATGAGAAGTTGAGATCGACCCATGGTTGTATCTTAATTGTGCATATCGAATCTTACATAACCAAGTCGTTTCACCCATCACATGCACTCGCTTGTCACTTGAACTTGTGATGGATTGACTATTATTTTGTTTGAGTGATCATGGGCTTAGCCTCATCATTGTTTGACAGATCAAATTTTTTGTGCAATTGGTTATCATTTGAAATTGTTTGGATGACTGACCACCCCCCTTATTATTTGGTCAAGCTGCATATTTTCATGTTTGTTATTGTTTGGCATCTTGACATTTTTTCATTGGTTGATATATATATACTTTACCCTTAATGTTTGAGACATATGGTTTGACTCCATCGTTCTGTGTATTGAAATGGGTATCCTGTTATCTATTTCCTTTGACTTGCTTATTATCAAGACTAACCTCACATCATGTTCTAACTTCTCCCCTTTTCATTAATATTTGTCTTTTGTGATTTGCATGGCTCACATGGATTTGTTGATTTTACAATAGTGATCATGTACAATCCCAGTTTTGACCTTTGGGATGTATTGGATCAAATTATGTATAAATTGTATATGTTGGTTTATAATGATGGGAATCAAACAATGTGAGCTTAGATAAATGACTCCACTTGTAAATGATGTATATATACCAGTATGGATTCCTAGTGTGGAGCTCAGGACCAATGCTTGATTAGTGAATGTCTAGGTGTGTATGATGTATGGACCACGTGTTAGGCTTACCATGGTAAACCCAAATTATGTAAATATTAATGGTGGAATATAATATATAATGGTTCAAGATCACTACAGAGAGACCGAGAAGGAATATGATTCCACTAGAGGGGAAGAGGAAAGAGGGCCTATGGGAAAGTAAATCCTTTATTTCCCACTATCATCCTTAGAGTTAATCTCTTTTCTACCATAAATCTTAAAAGAAGGCATTCATCTCCTTTGACTTACCAAACCAATCATTGAATGCATGTAACGGGTTGGTGGGGAAGTATCCTCATGTAGTTATGAAAGAATGCATTGAATATGATCATCATGGGAAATGTAAAAGCCTTGCATTCCTTCCACATAAGTAATGTTAGTGATTATTTAATGATCATCTTATTGTCATTTACTCTAACATTCTTTCCAACACTGTCACGTTGTTATTTTATGTTTCTCATGCACTGTTCATTATGGCTAACCATAACCAATATGAAAATTGACCAAAATGAGCACTGTGAAGAGGAAATTGCAAAGCTAATATGAAAGAGTGTTGCTTGTAGATAATCATAGAGGTTGGGTAAGTCAAGAACCCTTCACCTTTTGTACATTTTCTACTCTTTAGATGCTTGAGAAATATAGTGTTGTTCTTGTAAGACTTCTTAGAAAGCATATAGTAGATAGGCTCTTTTTGCCCCACTGAAAAACATTGGAGGGAATAATATACTTGAAGGACCATGCAAATATCTTCCTTGTGTTTCGTGTAGTGGAAGAGAGTTCCTTCGATGTTGATGGCTAGATGAGATGCATGTAATGCTATGTAGTGAGAAGATTCACTAGGCATGGGAGTACATGGGTTGGGTTCACAAAGATAGAAGCTTGTAGCTTGATTCCTTCACCTTGATGGCCCCATAATTTGACTTGGGGTGGTATCTACACTATATTCCTATGGTTGGATGAAAAATTGCTCTCATGCAACCAATTTCTCAAACCAATTTTTGTGAAAAGACAAGTGTTTTGTCGTTTTTTATGAATATGCAAAATATATTTTTATTGTATGTTATAGAAATGTATGTTATTTCATGTTGTGTGTGTAATTATGTTTGATTATGTTCATGGGCACTTGGTTTCCATGAATTTATGTGTCCATGCTAGTTTAATCTACTACATTTGTTTTAATTTTAGTCCTTCCTAGGAGGTTTTCTCTATTACTGTTGTGGAGATTTTCATCTAAGGGATGAATTAGAAATCCCTATTTGTGGCTACCCATATTGTGGTTGGGAGTGTTGGGTGAGGATGCCACAAATCCTATATATATAGGCCGAGATTCCATGGTTAATATGATTTTCTCAACTTGACCTCTATAAAATTTTACTCTTGGCCATTATGCATAGGGCATGGCTTGTTCACTCATTACCTTGATTTCATATCTTTTCATGAATATTTGGAAACGGAAAATGGCATATCCATCCCTCTCATCCATTATTTTCCATTTGCATTGATACATATAGCCTCCCTTTGCACCATCTTCATGTTGTTAGGTTGTTAGCACATTGGTATATGCTAGTAAAAGCTAACATGGCTATTGATGCTTATCTTTAAGTATTACATGTTTTTTCACAGTGATTTGGGGTTTTGTACGGAGCCCTTCAAATGACATATTTTATATTCTATGTTGATACATTTGTCATTCATATATGGAATCATGGCTATGCTCCTTGTCATGTAGCACGCAAATTCATTTTTGTTTTTTCAATTATCATACACAAGATCTATTTTTAATTGGTCATGTATCCATGCATTGGCTCAATTGTATTTGGCTATTGGTTTTGCTAGGTATATGAATTTGTTTGCAACCCTATGTTATGATGCATATATTTTTCACCCTACACATGTTTCCCAAAACTACTCAAAACCCTCTATTGCATACCAAATTTTGCTTCTTCATTACCTAACAACATCTTCCACTTACCTTTATATCCTTACCAATCATAAATGGATCTAAATTAATGCATTAGTTAGATGTCTATCTTGCATCAATGTAGCTCATTAATAACTAATTTCTTGAGTAAGATTATGTGGATGATTGAAAAATATGTCTGCATTTATATTTGGTCCTAGATGAGTTTCCGGAGTTGTGGCTCAGACAACCCTAGAAGGGGATAGGCCAACAAGCCTATCAATGTATGGAGTGGTGCAAAAATGAAAAATGTTTTGTTTTCATTACATTTTGATGTTGATTTGATGAGTTTGCGCAACTGGCACAAACCAAACATTTATATCTAGACGATCCTAATGCACAACCACCCTTGTTACCTTACCCACCTAAGTTGCAACCACATTTGAGTATTCTTGAACTAAATCTAGTTTCCCCACTATAAGTTTTAAACTTGTGAAGTAAATCAATGCATATAGATTCCTAAGAAAAAAAAAATTTAATCAATGGCTCATACACATAATACACATAGATTTACATTGGAAACCCTTAACCGGAAGAAAACCAAACTTCCTTGGTGCCACACCTCTCAACTCTTCATTGTATTAATTTCACCATTCACAATACAATATATACAATATTTTAGGTATTTCACAGCTACCAAAACCCTAATCCTTTAATCCGATATTAATTTAGAAAACCACTAAAAATAGCTAAAAACGGTAAAATAGAAAAAAAAAATGCCACCGAAGGCTTCACCTAAGGTCAAGGGGTTGAGACTCCCCCCCTTGAGACCCCTCCCATCTAGTGCCCAATGCAAGCATACAGCAAGAGGTGATGGGATTGTCAGACGTTGTCGTCAAATCTGACACCCCCTCCACACACATGCAAAGAATATAACACAAATCCAACATTCTCCCACTTGTTGTTTTCTTTGCATACTGGGGGTCACAAGATTTCATAGTCAACAATATAGGGAAACAATTCCCATTGTTTCTCTACACGAGGAGAACTTCTCAATGCTCACAAAATTCATAAATGAATTTGAAACATTCTTCAAAGTGTCAACCTTCTCCAACAACACCTTCTTGTCTTCATATATGTCTCTCACAAAGTGATACTTAACATCAATGTGCTTTGTCTTTGAATGATAAGTTGGGTTCTTTTCCAGGAATATTTCCCTCTAACTGTCACAATCTAATCTTATAGCTTGTTGTACCAACTCAATACCTGAACACAATCTCTGTAACCATATTGCTTCCTTGAATGCATGAGTGGCTACCATGTATTTAGATTTTGTAGTTCAGAGTGCCACTACAACCTGTATTTTGATCATCCAACTGATTACTCCTTCAAATAGGTTAAAAACATACCCACATGTAGATCTTATGTGATTAAGTCTCCAACTCAGTATGCATAAAAAAACCCATGTATGTCCAACATTGGTCTTCCTTGGTAGGACAATCCATAACTATAAGTGTCACACAAATACCTGAAAAACCTCTTTACTATTGTCCAATGCTCCTTCCCTGATTTTGACATATACCCGCTCAAAACTCCCATTTCATATGTAATGTTTGGTGTAGTACATACCATTTCATACATCAAACTGCCAACCACACTAGCATATAGAGCATGTGACATGTCATTTTCCTATTCTCGTGTCTTGGGACACTAATATACAAACAAATTTACACCTATAGGAATAGGAACCTTGATCGGTTTACTTTCCTGCATATTAAACCATCATGTAGGGTTCAAAATTGTAGGGTTCAAACCATCCTGGTTGAATTAGATGAAGAAGGATCAATTTGGATCTAACCAGAATCCACCCTCAACTTGTGCGAGTGTCACTTGCATGGTTGAACTATCAAAGAAGTGATGATCAAGTGGAAGGACACATCTTCAAAAGATGTGATTTGGGAACCAACTACCATACTGCAACAATTTCCACATCTTCAGCCTTGAGGAAAATGTTGTTTTTGAAGGGGGAGGGCATGTTAGGATCCGACCCTAACCCTTCTTAGTTGGTTATTAGTTAGCATGATATATTTTCCATGTAATAAAGGGAGACATTAGTTAATAATTCCTATTAAATAAAGTTGAACAAGTCAATGTAAGAAGACC
>ML799395.1:145086-161061 GCA_009831015.1 Picea engelmannii
TTTTTTAGCGTGAATAAACTTAAATATTTCATGTTTAAGTATTTAATGTGAAAGCAGAGATTGATAATTAAAAGGAGATGCAAATAATAAAAATAATAAATGGTATATTTAAAATTATTTTTACTCTTCTTTATCATGATAATAGTCCTACATGATACATGAAGAATAAAGTCAATTATCTTTTTTTAGGAGTTCTAGAATTACTTGTATGTGTACTTTTCATAGAGTTTTACTTCATTTAGGTATACAATCTCTAACCTCTCTAACTTTGTATATGATGTTTCTTTAGGAGTTTTAGAATCACTTGTATGTGCACTTTTAAGAGGGTTTTACCTCATTCAAATATACAATCTTTAACCTTGTACATGATAGTTGAATCATAAAATTAGTTTTTAGATATTGGCTATTTTTACAATCTTTAATTTTATATGTGATGTTGACTCATATGTAGGTTTTATTATATGATTTTGTTGTAAAATAATTATATATATATATATATATATATATATATATATATATATATATATATATTTTTCATTTTTACATTTATCATTGTCTTTATGAATTATGAATACTTGGTAATGAAAATTTTAAAATAAAATAAAATATATTATATATATTATTTTGAATTGAGATGGAGTTTGCATAAAAATATTAAAGTATATTTACAACTTAAAATGTAAAAGATTGTTATGTGAATAATACTTATAAATATATATGGAAGTTATGATTTTGTTTAAAATACATTTATTTTTATTTTTCTTTATATTTAATAGGTTTGGATAAATTATAACTATAAATGATAATTTTAGGGTGTTACACGTTTTAAAAAATAAAATAAAGTATATATTTTATATATCATTTAATTTATACTTTAATATGATTGAAGTATTATTACATGGATAAATTTTATGTTTTCTTTTTGTTTACTTTTTAACAAAGTTTTCATGTAATTACTTAATAAATATGAAATTAAAATGATATCAAAATGAATGTAAATCATTTTCATTATTAATAGTTATATTTTATATGGAAAATTGTTTATTTTTATATCATTTATATATAATGGGGTGAGTTAACAAGTGGATAAACTCAACATGTGAATTGAGTTATCCTCCCACCTCGTATCAATTTCCGCTCTTGACTTATTTATTCACTTGTTAACTCGGTTATATAATTACTTAATAAACACAAAATTTATTGAAATATTGACTATGCCTAAATGCTACTCCAATATTATATAGTCACTTTCAATTCATTTAAACACTACAACTACAATGGAGTAAGTTAACACGTAGATAAACTTAACATGCCAATTGGTTTCCTCAATGGTCAATGGATTCAAGGTTATCCTACCCACCTGGTTTTAATTCCCACTTGTGACATATGTGCTCTTTATCCACTAATCAATTACTCATATAATTATTTAATAAACATGAAATTAAAATAAATGTATATAAATATTATCATCAATAATATTTATATTATCCACTAAGCTACCGATTGTCACCCTAAATAAACTAGCACTACGCATATCCCGTTGATGCTTGTATTCTCGCATTCTAGTCATGCAAAAAAAAATGGTAATCGAATTGCAGTTTGTCGCTTCGTGTTGGGCTTTCCCCTGCTCCCTTTCAGCAGATTGATATGGGAGGGATGCTCTAGGCCCATATCTCTCTCTACGGCCCAAAAGCGGGATAAACACTTGCCTAACAATGAAAAGCTTTATGAACTTCTTCCCAATCCTAAACGGAGATAGCTGCACTCGACCTGTTGATTGGATCTCATTCACTAGGGTGGGGATTGGAAGGGTAATACGAGTGGGTAAGTGTATAATAGTACACCTAGTATGTTGCTATTACCCCATGCATTGTATCTAGGTCTATCTGAGCCCATTCCTAGGCTATCTCGTTATTAATCGGTATTGGCACTTGAAGAAATAGGTTGCAATCAAAGAGAAAGCTATGATCCATGCATGTGTGGTACTATCCTTGAACCAAACTCAACTTTGGACCAGTCTTGATTGATGGTGGCTCTTGGTGCCCAGCCAGCTTGAGCGTCTCCATTGTGTTTCTCTTTAACTCAAATAAGTACAGTTCCAGTTTTTTGGAAATATATCTTTCCCTCACATATATCTTTGCCATTATTTCTTGTGGAGTTGGTGCCTTTACCTCATTTTCGTCTCAAAAAATAGAGAAAACAACATACCAATACTATTCCCGAATGTGATAGCTTGGAAAAGGGGAGTTTCATACCAAGTAATCTGAAAGCTCTCACAAGTACTATTCTTGAATGTTGGTTACATTCATTTAGTCTGAGCTTAAACCGTTCTGACTCCAAAAGATTATTACTCCATAGTACCACTTTCCGAGTTGCAGTTTTTCAATATGAAAACATCTCTACATGAAAACATCTCTACAGTTTGCAATTTTTTAGTTGAGAACAATGCGTATATGAAGGACCTATAGAAAGTGTTTACACAACTTCTCTTAAATATGGGAGTAATATCAATCGGCACAAAGTAGTGACTCGTTCTTGATACTAGACATGTAGCTTTTTTATGTGGGGGATATAGTTATTTTGTCAAATATGGAATTAAGGGATACAATAGGTTCTACTTCAATTGTCTGCATTGTGATTATTTTGTGTATACAAGGAATTTTTTATGGAAGTCGATATAATATATCGTTTACATCATTCTAACCCTGTGCAAATTAATTGGTTGGTATGCATCGAGACTCAGGAATGCATGCTAGTTTATGAGAGACTTCTAGTAAGTTAGTCATTTTAATTTTCTTGCCCAGTTTTCCCTATTGTTGTGTAATGGTATGTTTAATGAATGAATGGACAATATGTTATACAGGTATGTTATGCTATGCAGGTGGGGCAAGGTGTTTATAATTTTCTTGCCCAATTTTTCATATTGTTGTGTAATGGTATGTTTAATAAATGAATGGACAATATGTTATGTAGGTCGAGCAAGGCATTTACATGGAAAATGTCAATAGGATGATCTATCAAGGCCACCATAGACTGCAAAACTTCAACCATGACTTAGCTCATATGTTTTTACATTACCTACCTACCAGTTTTTTGAAGAATGTTCGTTTCTATTTGATCTTCCTCTATAGTTTTTTTCCAGTGTTGTAACTAAACTTCTGTAGTTTGTATGCTATGTCATACATGATTCGGATTCAACCTATTCATTCATGCCCAATTATTTATTTTTCCTTTTTGTTCTTCCTGGAAAGAAAACAAAGATTATATAAAATTGTAGAAATATGTATTTAGAGTACAATTTTATTGGATTTCATTGAAGGGTAATCACTGGAAGGGAGGAGCAAATCTGCTGGAATGGACCCTGTGGTGAAGCAACATGTATGCTTTTGTTTTTATCTTTATTTAAGTACAGTTTGGTTTTTTTATATTTTTGTAGATATTTGTCTTCTTGAGTACAATTTTATTGGATTTCGTTAAAGGGTAAGTTAGGGTTGAGTTGGAGGCTCTAGTCTTAGAGTGATTACTGGAGGTGAGATTACATACTAAATTAGTCAATAAGTCTAGCCTTAGTGTGATTACCATTGGTGAATTAGTTAATATTTTTTTCTAAAATAGTCAACAAGTTTAGTATTAGTGTGATTTCCGGTGGTGAATTAGTTAACAAAATTTATGGATATATAAAATTAATCTTTATTAAGCTATATGTATATGCTAAATAGACTCATGAATGATATTGAACTTCTTTCCACAATTAACAATGTAACATCAATGATTTTTTTCCATGTTACAAAACCAAGGGAAATCCCTTGAGTACTTCCCCTTATTTCAAGGATGGTACCCAAGGTAAGTCATCGAATCTTCATGGCATAAGGTTGATTAACAACAAGGCTTGAAGACGTTGCAACAATATACTCGTTATGAACTCAACATGTCACTTACGGGAATTGAACCTTGGTGGGAAGGATAACAATCATTCCTCCCAACCACCCAAGCTAAACCCAGTTGACAATGTAACATCAATGCTACCCACCTCCAATCCATACAAAGGATTTGTATTGGATTGTTTTTTCAAGAGGTCGGGGGTACAAATCCCTCCATCCATGGCTTATCTTTGTAGATTGTGTAGGAGGATGAGTTGAGATAAGCTCTATTCTCAATAAACTTAGTTTTTTGGACTACGCAATGAACAATTCCTATTCTAGCTTTAGCTACTACATTGTATCTCTTCTCAACTCAACTAAATACACTTTGAGTTTCCACTTCCTGTAATATAATTTGATGATTGATATTTTCTCCATTTTCCTACAAATTGTGTCGAGCTTAAATCTACTCAATCAAGCCCTTTGGTGCTCAAAGGCTTAGAGTCTCTTTGTGTGGAAAACAAATGTTGCTCCATATTAATGAGATGAGATTATCTAAAGGAGCCAAGAATGGTGCTATTGTACATGTTTTTGTTAGATTAGTCACAATATGAGAAAAATAATCTTTTTGAGGGGTTTTGTGGGACTTTGTATATTTAGTCTAAAATTCATTTACTGCATACTTACCCCACCTAAGGAAAATCTCCCCTGGTCTCTGCCAAACCTCCAATCCCAAGACGTAATGCATCATGTTGATATCCTTCATCTCAAACTCAACTACCATGTCTTCTTTCACTTTGTAATGAGCTTCTCTGCACTTGTTAGAAACAAGTCATATACATACAACATTGAAATGAGCAGCAGGCATACATGGTACTCCTTCACACTTACCTCAGAGCCTTGAGGCTACTTTATGTACACTTATTACTCAATGATCCCATTAAGGAAAGTTGTCTTCACATCCATCTGATGTATCCTCCATCCCATAAATGAAGCTAAGGACATAAGTGATCTAATGGAAGTGTACTTGGTGGTTGGAGAAAATGCCTCCTCATAGTTCACTACCTTTATTTGAGAGAACCCTCTTGCCACAAACTTCGCTTTGAATTTGTCAATGCTACCATTTACAACATGCTTGATCTTGTAGAGTCACCTGGAACTCACAACTGACTTCCCCTTTGGTCTTGGCACTATGTCGCAAACATCATTCTTTATGATGGAGGTGTACTCCACCATGGCATCCCGCCTCATCTATTGGTTTGTTGCCTCCTAAAAAGTGGAAGGCTTGGAATCTAGAATGTTGCTCGTCAATGCCACATAGTTTGAAAACTTCTTCGGAGGCCTGCTCTTTCTGAATGTGTTCCTAGGAGTCTTAACAGGTTCCCAAGCATCCCTCAATGTATGATTGAACTATTGAGGTCTTCTGACAGAAGCAGAAGGGTCTCTTATCTCCCATTGTTCTCTTGAAGGCTATTGTACTACCTTGAAAATCATTGGTGACCCCAGCTCAACCTTTGGAGCTTTCTGCTTGTAATGTTCCCAAGCCAATTTTTTGCTTGAGAACACTAGTTAACCCCTAAACTAATTGTTGATTATTTGTGTTTGCAGGATGGCCATTGATATTTATGCCTTAGGGTTTATTTCAGTTATTCAGTCATAGTTTATTCAAGATACATTCAATACATATAGATCTCAACAATACACAAGATATGGAACCACAAACAAAGATCTGATCTTTTATTAAGAGAAAGCAAGCACCTGGTACAATATAGAAGCAGATCTGGAATAACTTCGGATGGCTTCAATAAAAATATATGAGCTGCTACAAAAAGCTCCCAGAAATGCAAGATAAGCCTCCCAAAGGATGAAATGTAAGATGAACGCTCCAATAGAAAATCTAGGGTTTGGCCTAACCCTCAACCTATTGGTATGTCCTACTGAAGACTATGAAGACCAAGGGTTCGACCCTCCTGAAGAAGAAGACTTCCAAATGACACCAAACTCCACCAAGAGATAGATCAGGGCAAGGGTAACCCTTCCCTGAAGTATTAAGCCCAAATACTGATTTCTCCTCCTCCAACTGCTGAAACCCTAAACTGGTAGGACCCTCCTGAAACCATGAATATGATCAACAATTCGGCCTAGATGAATGAGGCCTCTGAATCACTAGAAACTCTCTAGGATGATAGATCGGGCAGTCACAAACCCCCAAGAGAAGTTTCAAAGTCAGATCTGAGGTAGAGCCTCCTAGATCTGAGAATCACTAAATCACCAAGACGTCCTCCCTCCTCCAAAATCGTCCCAACCTGAAAATAATGATCTGGACGTAGTAACTCCTCAAGAAAGCCTCCAAACTGATGAGCAAGGTCCTGCAAGCAAAACCCTAATGCTGGAATCTCCCAAATCCCTCTCAATAAGCTAGATCGAATTGTTCCTCAATCAATGATGTGCCCTTGCTGGAAAACCTTGAATAGTATGACCCTGCTGCTCTCCTGAATGGACGAAGGAATCTGTGATGAGTGTAGAATGGTGTGGGTGGAGTATTTCATCCCCGAGACCAAGCTTGGAACAAGTGAGTGGGATATTTCACCATTGAGTTGCTCTCTAGGGTTTGTAAACTCAAAACCCTAAAAAATGTGTGCTCAAGAGCTCAACAAGCAAATACCAAAATATCCAAGATGAAATGAGAGGTGTGCCCTAGCCTTTCTTTTATACCTCTATTATGTTTTCCAGTTGAGTTATTTTAACCCCTAGGTTCAACTCCTAAATCAACCTCCAGCTTCTAATTCTTCATTGAGTTACTTTTTGGCCCTTTCTTCCTTTTTCCTAAGTCAACTTCAAAATATAACATTATCTTGGTTGATTTTTCGCCCTGCTGTGTGAGACTATGGTCTAGTGGGGATGCCTAGACCACTAAGTCTTCCCAAACCTCTTCATCAAGAGGTGGGGGACATTACAGTCTCCCCTGCTAGAAATTTCTTATGCTCAAGCAATTCCAAACCTATCTCCCGCACCATTTTCCCACATGGCATCCTCAATGGGTAAATCCTTCCATTTGATCAGGAGCTCTTTGATGCTCCTCTTCCAGAGCTTCTTCTCCCAAACCTCCGGTATATCCTCTAGAATTAGAACCAGTTGCCTCTCTTCGTCTAGAGGTGGCAACACCTCAAGGGGTGTGATGTGTTGGCCGATGGCTCTCTTCAAGCAAGACACATGGAAGACATTATGTATCCTGCTAACTTGTGGGAACTCTAGCTCATACGCTACGACCCCTACCTTCCTGCTGATCCTGTAGGGCCCAAAGAAACGTGGTTGCAGCTTCTCTACCCCGCTTCTTTTTATAGAAGCTTGCCTGTATGGTTAGAGCCTCAGGTAAACTAAGTCACCAACCTCAAAAGTACGCTCCACCCTGTGTTTATCTGCTTGGAACTTCTATTGGTTCTGTGCCCTCTGTAAATAATCCTTTAGCTCCCTGAGGATGTCCTGACTCTGTTGTACCCAATCTTGTACCATCGGTGCCCTGCTGTCACCGAAAGAAATCTCTACGAAAGAGAGTGGATCATAACTCTACAATGCCCCGAATGGGGTCATGCTTATGGACATGTGATGGGTGGTGTTGTAGCAGTATTCCCCCAAATCTAGCCATCTGACCCACGCTTTTTGCTGCCCAGCTACATAATTCCTGAGATAGCCTTCCACCCATTTGTTGACTATCTCGGTCTGCCCGTCCGTCTAAGGATGATAGCTAGTACTAGGAGTCAAGGCCGTACCAACTAGCCTGAATAAATCCTGCCAGAATGTACTCATGAATCTGCTATCTTGGTCACTGACAATGATCTTGGGTAGGCCGTGCAGTCTGAAGATCTCCCTGAAGAATAATTCGGCCACCTATGCTGCACTGAAGTCGATAGCAATTGAGAAGAAGTGTGCAAACTTCGTCAACCTGTCCACTACTACGAAAATGCAGTCTTTCCTCTACGCCTTTGGCAACCCTGTGATGAAATCCATGGATATGCTTTCCCACTTGTGCTCTAGGATAGGTAGGGGTTGCAGTAGTCCTGTCGGGTGAGTGTGCTCATCCTTATTCTCCTGGCAAGTAGTACACTCCTTGATGTGCCTCATCACATCCTCCTTGAGGCCCTTCCATGAGAACCTCTCCCTCACCTGCCTGTACGTCTTACCAATTCCTTGGTGACCTGCCATCAGTGAGTCATGACACGCCTGCAACACTTTAGCCTTAAAGACCGATTCAGGAACCAAAAAGATTCGGCCCTTATAATAGATGAGGCCATCAATGATCCTGAAGTTATCATCCTATATTTGCCCATCCATCACCTGACAAGCGAACTAATTTTTTGAATATTCCATCACCAAGTGGTCCTTCCAATCAACAGACACATATGTCATGGCATAAATGGATGGCCTTCTGGACAATGCATCAGCCACCACATTGTTCTTCCCTTTGAAAAATTCAATGTCAAATTCATAGGCATGTATTCTTCTTACCCATTTTTGTTGCCTTTCATTTAAGTCCTTCTGCTCCAATAGGTACTTAAGACTGTTATGATCTAATTTCACCACAAACCATGCACCTACTAGGTATTGTCTGAATTTGGCCAGAGCGTGCATGATGGCCAACATCTCTTTGTCATAAATGTTGTAAAGTAACTCAGGTCCCCTGCGTTTTTGACTCTCATAGGAAAGAGGATGCCTATTTTGCATCAGTACGACCCCAATACCTTCTCCCGAGGCATCACACTCCAAGGTGAAAGGTTAGCCGAAATCTGGTAGGGCTAAGACTAGGCATGTGCTCATCACCTTTTTCATCTTGTCGAATGTAAATTGGGCCTCTTCACTCCATTTGAAAGCTCCTTTCTTGGTCAAATCGATCAAGGGTGCACAAAGCTCAGAGAATCCATTGAAAAACTTCCTGTAGTAAGTGCACATGCCTAGAAATCCCCTTAATTTTGTAAGGGTCTTAGGTGTAGGCCACTCCATTATGGCTTGAATTTTCTCCTGATGTACTTGTACCCCTTTTGCTCCGATGATGTGTCCCAAATAAAGAACCACTCTTTCATTCCAAACTCACATTTGGACTCCTTAGCATACAATGACTGCTTCTCCATGATAGACAAAATTTGGTCCACATGCCGAAGGTGTTCCTCCCACGTCTTGCTATAAATGAGCAAGTCATCAAAAAATACCAAAAGATGCTTTCTCAACTGCTTGTTGAAGACATGGTTCATACAAGATTGGAATGTGGCTGGGGCATTAGTTAACCTAAAGGTCATCACTAAGAACTCATAGTGACCATAATGACACATGAAAGCAATTTTTGGGATGTCCTCCTCCCTCATTTTGATTTGATGGTAGCCATAACATAGGTCAATTTTTGTGAAATAGACAGCCCCATGCAATTCATCCAGTAGCTCATCAATCCTTGGTATAGGATACCTGTTTTTGATTGTTTTCTTATTTAATGCCCGGAAGTCAATGCACATGTGCATGGTTCCATCCTTTTTCTTGACCAACACCACTGAAGAAGCAAAAGGGCTGGAACTCGGTCTGATGTGCCCCATATCCAAGAGATCTTTGATTGCCTTCTCTATCTCGTCTTTATACTTCTTTGGATGCCTGCACGATGTGGTGATGACTAGTTTTTCTCCTGCCTCCAACTCAATGATGTGCTCAAACCCCCTATTTGGTGGCACCTTTGGTGGGATAGGTCCAAACACTTTGTTGTGTTTGTCAATGATTTCCTAGATTTCTGGTGTGTAGTGAACCTTGCCCTGCTCGTGCACACGTACCGAAATTCTGCATTCAGCCGCATATACTATCTCTTCTCTCTTGAAGATGGCCTCCATCCTCTTGGCCGTAACTACCTTGGCTGAGTTACCTGTCATGCTCTAGAGAACTACCTTTTTTCCACCCTCTTCTGTGAAAGACATCTCCATGGTCTTGTAGTTGGTGGTGATAGGCCCCAACGTATTGAGCCACTGAACTCCAAGGATTATGTTGGTATCCGGAAGGTCCATCACATAGACATCCTATACCAACTCATGCCTACCCAATGTAAGATTCATGCCTGGAATGTACCTGTCATGAAGCATGGTGCTCCCACCTGCTACTTCTACCTTGAACCCTTCAAATTCAACCATGGGTATATGCCTCCTCCGTAACAACGCTGAGTCAATGAAGTTGTGAGAAGCTCCCCCATCAATCAATACTGACACCTTTTCCCCTGCAAGACTCCTCTCATCCTAAAAGTGTTATACTTGGGCACTCCACTGATGGATGCCAAGGTGGCTTTCTCCTCAGTCGTACTGTCATGACCTGTGGTCTCCTCCTCTGCTTGGGAACATTACACTGCTCCTCATCCTTTTCCATTGGAGTAGGCTCATGAGACTTCCTGGATACAATGTCTTCCTCAAACTTAACGTCCCTTCTTACTACTGTCTTCTTGTGCTTTGGAATCTAGACCCTATAAGACTTTGAAGTCTCATTGTAACCCACAAACAAACTCTTCCTGCTAGAGGGCTCCAAATTTGTCCTCTTCTCTACCGGTACATGAATATTAACTAGACAACCAAAGATGTAGAAATGACTTAGCTTTGGGTTCACACCAGTTAATGCCTCCTCTAGTGTCTTGTCCTCCAAGATCTTATGAGGATATCGGTTCTAGATGTAGACTGTTGTGTTACATGCCTCTACCCAGAGAAACATGGGCAAGTCTTGGTCATGTATCATGGCCTTAGAAACCCCTATGATGGATAAATTCTTCCTCTCTGCAATCCCATTATGTTCTAGGTTGTATGGAACTGTCAACTCCCTCTTGATTCCCGCCTCCTTGTAGAAACCCTCGAACTCCTTAGAGGTATACTCTCCCCCATTGTTTGATCTCAAGACTTTGATCTTCTTCCATGTTTGGTTTTCAACTAGAGCTTTGAATGCCTGAAACTTGCTAAAGACCTTATCCTTGGTCTTTAAGAAGTAGATCCAAGTCTTGCGAGATAAATAATCAATAAAGGAAACATATTACTTGCTTCTTGTTATTGACGCTACTGACATTTGTCCAAAAACATCCGAATGTACGCATGCACCCTTTGCATACACGATATTTCTCAATACACTCTGGAAGACCTATGACTTTCTCCATCAAAATAGGCAATGCCCTGTGATGTAGGTGCCCCATCCTCTTGTTCCACAACTCACACAAGTTGTCATTGTTATGCACTAAGGCTCGAACAGGTTCACCTTGCAACTTGTACAAATTGCCTTCTCTAACCCCTATTACTTGAGCTATATCTAGGCTAGATTCCTTCTGTTTGATGAGGACTTGCTGGTTCTTGAACTCCACTGCAAAGCCCTTAACCTCCATGATTGAAATTGATAGCAAACTATTCCTGAGACCTTGTATAAACAAGACATCATCAAAATCTAAAGAATTACCTAACTCGAGCTAGAAGGGAATAATACCAACTCTTACTCCTGGGTACTTAATCACAAAACTCAACCTTTACTCCTGAGTCCTAGTTCTTCAAACTAGAAAACAATTGTCATGCTGATGTCATATGTCGAGATGTCCCATTTCCCACGTACCATGCATCTCTTGGAATCGCACTGGTAGAAATCCAATATACCAACAAGAAATTCTTCTTGAACTTGGTAGAAAACTCGATCATCTGAGTTTCTGCAAAGGCTGCTACCTGCTTTTGTTGTTGTTTCCCTTTACCCTTTTTCTTATCTAGACATTGTGATACATAATGATTGTGCTTATGAAAACTAAAGCATTTGATTTTTCTCAAGTCCTTTTTTCCTAGCTGTGAGGTTGACTCCTCACTCTTTCCCTTAACCTTGTTGAGTCCATTACCTTTGCCCTTATTTGAATGACAAAATAGAGTCAGGCTCTCTTCACCATCCTTCATTTTGGCCTTTAACTCCATCCAAGTCTCCTTCTGAATATAGTTATCCCAAAGCTTCTCAAATTTAGGAAGGTTTTCCCTAGTGCAAATACCTTTGACAAATGGTTCCCATGAAGCTGGGAATCCATTTAGTGCCATGTCCACTAGCTTTGTATCTTCAATATTTTCCCCAAATGCTACAAGTTGATCACGAATTTGTGTGATCTTCATAAGGTAACTGGTGACTTGTTGAATTTTCTGATACTCAGATCTGATAGTTATTGTTTTGTAATTTCAATGAAAAACTTCCTTTCATGCCACAATTATCATAGAATAACTATACACTGAAAATATCAACTATTACAATGCAACAAAATAACAAGATCTAGAAATATTAACCATGCACAACAAACACAAGAACACGAGAATAAAGGATAAAGACTATGCTTGGGCCATTCTCCTTAGCCAAATCACATGGCCAATCTGAGGAGAATGTCTGCCCAATGCTACCCAAAACATCAACACTCCCTCTCAGTGAGGGAGACATTTTTCATCACGCCAAGATTGCCCCTGAAGTCTTCGAACTTTGCCTTCGATAGAGGTTTGGTGAGAATGTCTACAATCTGCTCATCTGTGGATATGTACTGGAGCTTCACTTCTCCCTTCTATACCATGTCTCGGATGAAGTTGTATTTGAGCTCAATATGCTTCGACCTGTCATGAAATATTGAACTTTCTGAAAGCTTGACACAACTTTGGTTATCACAATGTATCAAGGTTGTCTCTAGCTGCTGATCAAATAGTCCTGCAAGTAGTTTTCGGAGCCATACTACACGACTTGCGACATTGGTTTTGATATACTCTGCTTCTACTATACTAAGTGCTACAAAAGTTTGCTTCCTGCTAATCTAGGATATCATAGCTGATCCTAAGATGAAGAAACACCCTAGGGTGCTCTTTCTGTCCACTGCACTCCCTGCCCAGTTAGAATTTGTATATCCCTGCAACTTCACTTCACCACCCGAGACATATCTAAGGCCATATCTAATTGTACCATGCAGGTACCTCAACACATGCTTTTCTACAACCTAATGGTAGTGTCTCGACTCTACCACAAACTGGCTCAAGGTGTTTACTGCAAAGCAAATATCCTACCTGCTATTAACCAGGTACATCAAGGATCCAATCAACTCCTTGTACATAGCGAGATCCACCAAATATGAATGTGAAGTAGAATTTTTATCCATAGGTGTAGCCATGGACTTGTAGTCCATCATACCGAATCTGTGCAAAATCTCAACTATATATTTTCCTTGTCCAAGGAAAATCTCACATGGTCTCTGCCATACCTCCAATCCCAAGAAATAGTGCATCAAGCCAAGATACTTCATCTCAAATTTTGAGGCCAACTCCCTGTTACACCTGATAATGAGCCATTCTCATCCTGTGAGGAACAAATCATCAACATATAGCACCAATATCAAGGTATTTCCATCAACAACCTTGTAGTAAAGGTTGGTGTTGGCACAAGGGCAGACCCATGGTTCAACGCTACAACAACGCACCAACAAAACCCTAATTACTGTCCCTTTCGGAAACACCTGCGAAGCAGATGAAATCTTACCCGCGGTAGAGGCAGGGGTGGTTGCAGGACTCAAATGTCTGCAACCTTAGCTGGGACACAGATCTATGATTCTAACACTTAACATAGCACTCAACAGTTAACATTCATCAATATCCAGTCTTAGTTACAACGCAATTAAACCCTAATTACAGAGTATCAAAGTATTCATTCAAATCTAAGGTACTTAAGCACTAAGCATACGTACATAAGTCAGATCTAACATCCATCCATATTATTAAGCACTAAGCATCAACGGATCTATCTATCATTCATCTATATTAAAGCACTAAGCAAGTAAACACATAAGCACATCAATACATCGCACAAAGCATAGCAACACAACATGTACGTGGTTCACCCCCACCCTGGGGCTACGTCCACCAACTCTTCTCTTCTTTATTATCTTTAATCAAGCTTCTTACAGGCACATAGCATCCAAGTTCTACTCCGCAGAAGACAGGAGATCTGCGCGCACTCCGCCAGATCCTCCTTCTTCTCGCTAGGGTACAGCACAAAGCCTTCACAGAGTCTCTTACAATTACTTGCACTAGCCTTGCAAGCCTTACACAGTATGCACCAAGCTCTTACAACTCTTGATCACATAGATCCAACTCTAGCACTTAGCACATCGGCCTACTAGGTCTCTTGGTCTCCCTCTTACATTGCCTAACTACTTATTTATACATTACAAAATAGGCCTAAACATGGGTAAACCCATGGGCCGACATCCCATACCCATTACATAATCATGAATCCCAAAAAAAGGCCCAAGATCCCGCGATCTCCGCTTTGTCTTGCGCTCCGCCTTCGACAACCTATCGAAGTCCCAAAATTAGGTCAAACATGACCAAGAACCCTCAAAACTTGGTCAAGGTCCAACAGTTGGGATCTGCATCACTCTTGATGAACCCCAAGCTCAACAAGTATCCATCAATTTGGGAGTACCATGCTCTGGGTGCATGTTTGAATCCATACAATGCCTTCTTTAATATGTAGACATGGGATTCCTTCCCATGTATCACAAAACCTTAAAGTTGCTCTATGCACACTTCTTCCTCAATCACACCATTGAGGAACACGGTCTTTACATCCATTTGATGTAATTTCCAACCCATAACTGAAGCAAGAGAAATAATGGTCCTGATGGAAGTGTACCTGGCGACTGGAGAAAATGTCTCTTCATAATCCACTCCCTCTTTCTGGGAGAATCCTCTTGCCACAAACCTAGATCTGTACTTTTCGATGTTGCCATCTGCTACATGCTTGATTTTATAAATCCACTTGGAAGTTCCTACTAACTTCCCTTCTAGTCTCGAAATGACCTTCCACACTATTGTCGTCCTTATACACACTTGCAAACGTGAGCTAAGTCTTGTTCACTTAGTGTGTCCTCGGAGGCACAATGCCTAGGTTCAAAGTCCACGCTATCACCTTGACTTGAACCTCTTCCGTCTAGGCTAACTCCTAGGGAAGCCAAGGGGGGTACACCCTAGTTACTAGATGAGATTAACGTTTATGTTCTAGGAGTTGGTTTTAATTGATTAAAAGGTGAGGGGAATCTAGCCTATGATGTTAAGCAACAATGCAAGATGCAACCATTATGTATGACAGTCAGGCCTTTTCCTAGGACAACTAAGACTAGTGCCTAAGATTGGGCAAGGGGTCAACTAAGTTATGGGGATGTTCGTTACATGATAATTATAAGTTACAAAAATTACAAAATTATAACAAGATCAAATACAGACTAGATACAAAAGAATATCTAAGATATACACAGCTAAACTAGATACAAGATATTAACAAATGCTTGAAATGTGTAGGAAAGAAGATATTCAAGATCAAAAGATGATCAACACATCAAGCCAAGCATGCTCACAACAGATAGAATTCCGTTGGACTTGTTATCAATGGCAAAAGACGCAAAGCACTCAAGACCCAATCAAGAGAATGACTCTAGGTGGATGCGCACTTCTTGGAGGATCACACCATAGATACAGGGATACAAGATAGATAGGATGCTTTGAAAAATGAAGTATTCCAGATACGAGATATAACCACTCAAGTAATAATTCTACAACACATAAAATATAACTTGCATGTAGATTGAAAGACAATGAGATCAGTGTGCTTGCAAGTGTGTAATTGTATTGCAGACATTGTAGACTAAGGATTAAGTTAAGTGATTAGTGTGAGATTAATTTTAGCCCTATCTAGGTGTCAACCCAAAATCTCTCCTCCCCCAATTACCAAGTGACTATTGGATGCTCAAGAAGTGAGGCAACAAGGCCTACCCTAGCTTCACAGGTCAGTCCTAAGATCAAAGTACTCCCGGAAAGGATGCTGCGCGCTGTGAGACCGTCCTCGGCCTAGCACCTTCCGTTGCCTTCCTCCGACCCTGTTTTAAATGGCGAAGATGGTGAGTTATGGTGTCCTATTAAGTCTGATTAATTTATTTTAGACCTATGAGCTAAGTATTGCAATGTGTGTTTGAGTGCTTGTAGCTTGCTCAAAAGTTGCCAAAAAACTGAATAATTGAATAATATGGAGGCTGAGGCCTTTGAAGTATTAGATTGTGTTGCCGTCCTTATAC
>ML799396.1:0-20546 GCA_009831015.1 Picea engelmannii
GAAGGTATTCGAAGAATATATTGAAATCAAAATATTTCTTCAGTCTATCGATGAATTTTCTGCATTGCACATTGATCAGGATCCTGATCTTGAAAGTCACCCTCACCCTGAGATATTTTTAAATAAAATTGCTAATCACCATATTATTCATTTGCTTAGCAATCACATTCCAAAGGGACTAGTCCCTTTATAAAGATTGTTTGATGGAAATGATGTGGCAGTAAAGGGTAGGGTTTCAAATGGAGATGTTGATACAACAGAGTTCAACATCAGCACACAGAAGGAGGCTAAGATTTTCAAGTTGTCAAGTAGTTTGACCAAAGAGAAAAGGGCCAAATATACCGAGTTATTAAGGGAATTTTCTGATGTGTTTGCATGGACCTATGAAGACCTCAAGAAATATGACACATCTGTCATTGAACACAAGATCCCACTAAAGGAGGAGGCTAAGCCATTTAGGTAGAAGCTAAGACAGATAAATCCCATGTTGTTTCATGTCATGGAGAGAGAAGTGAAGAAGTTGTTAGATGCCCAAATCATTGTCCCCTTGAGATATTCTGAGTGGGTGGCCAATTTGGTCCTGGTGAGGAAGAAAAGTGGAGAAATCAGGCTCTGTGTTGATTTCAGGAACCTAAACAGGAGCTCAAAGAAAGACAACTATCCCTTGCCAAACATGGAACACATATTGCAGAGGGTAATTGGTGCATCTAAGATATCTATGATTGATGGTTTTTCTGGCTATAATCAGATATCAGTCATGCCTGAGCACAGAGAAAAAACAACCTTCACCACTCCTTGGGGCACATTCATGTATGCCAAAATGCCTTTTGGATTAATGAATGCAGGAGAAACATTTCATCGAGCAATGGAAATAGCCTTCATCGAGGAGAAAGATCAGTTTGTGGTGATCTATCTAGATGACATCACAGTCTTCTCCAGGTCTAATATAGAGAACTATTGTTACTTGAGGAAGGTTTTCTTGAAATGTCGTAGGTTTGGCCTTTCCTTAAATCCAAAGAAATCTTGGTTTTCTATAAAGGAGGGGAAGTTTTTAGGCCATATAGTATCAGCAGAGGGAGTGAGAATTGATCCCAACAGGGTAGAGGCAATTCAGACCCTGTCACTTCCCAGGTCTAGAAAGGAAGTCTAGGATTTTTTAGTGAAGATTAACTTTCTGAGGAGGTTCGTCTCAAATTTTGTTGAGTTGGTGAAACACATCACAGCCATGCTCAGAAAGGGAAATGAAGTAAAATTGATTGTTGAACCCAGGGAATATTTTGTCCAAATAAAAAGGGCATTGACTAAGGCACCTATGTTGATCAGTCCTGATTATTCCAAGGATTTCCTAGTTTTTTCTTTTTCTTATTTTGATACAGTAGCAACGGTCTTATTGCAGAAAAAAGAGGAAGGACGAGAGAAACCCATTTCCTTCTTCAGTAAGGCATTAAGAGACGCAGAAATCAGGTATGAGATCATGGAGAAGCAGGCCTATGCCTTGGTGAAAGCTCTCAAAGTTTTCATAGTCTATGTCTTGCACTCAAGAGTGACTGCATATGTTCCTTCAACCTATGTGAAAGACATCCTTATACAACCTGGCATAGATGGGAGAAGAGGTAAATGGATTGCCAAGATCCTTGAGTTTGATCTATAGATAAATCCCACCAAGTTGGTTAAAGGGTAGGGTTTAGCCAAGATGCTAGATGAATCCAATTGCAAGGCCTTGGGGGTTAGCTTCATCAATTCTTTCTCAGAAAATCAGCAAGTTGAGTCGTCCAGCAAAATCTCTTAGGGTGTCTTATCACTAGCAGAATGCACCTGGTACAAAGACATTTTGCACTTTATGTAAGAGTTGAAGCCTCCTGATGGAATGGGAAAAATAAATTCAAGAGATTTAAAGCTCAAGGCGGTCAGATATTTCCCTATTGACCAAGTCTTGTACTGGAGAAACCCTCTAGGAGTGTTTCTGAGGTGTCTGAACCCACCGGAAGCCCAAAAAGTTATGTTTGTTTTCCATAGTGGCCTTTGTGGAGGGCACCATTTCTGGAATACCAAAGCTCACAAAATTCTTAGGGCTAGGTACTACTAGCCCACCTTATTCACTGATGTCTACAGAGAAGTTAGAGCTTGCATCAAATGCCAAAGGTTCTCAGGAAAGAAGAAGCTCAAATCTCTTCCACTAAATCCTGTAGTAGCTTCAACACCCTTTCAACAGTGGGGGCTGGACTTCATTGGAGAAATTCATCCTCCTTCAAGTGGCTAGCATAGATGGATCCTAACTACAACAGACTATTTCACCAAGTGGATAGAAGTTGTCCCCACCAGGAGTGCATCACAGAAAGTAATTATCAGCTTCCTGGAGGATATCATAGCCAGATTTGGCTGTCCCAGTAGGATTGTCACTGATAATGTTGCTTCTTTCATGTCTGAGCCTCTGGTTAAGTTCTGTGAGTAGTTTGATATTTCACTAATTCACTCCACTCCCTATTATCCTCAAGGAAATGGACTAGCAGAATCTTCCAATAAAAATCTAATCAAACTCATTAAAAGATTATTGGAAGACAATAAGAGGGCCTGGGATTCAAAACTCAAATTCTCTCTATGGGTCGATCGAGTGACAACAAAGAAGTCCCTGGGCACCTCGCCTTTTCAACTTGTTTATGGGATGGAGGTTGTGTTTCCCACTAAGCTCTCTTTACCTGTAGCGAAATTATTTCAATATCATGAAGGAGAGCCAGACCATATGGTCAGAATAATTCATCAAGTGGTGGAAGTGCAACAGATCAAGGAGAAGGTAATGGACATAGCTCATAGTCATCAGCAGAAGATCAAGCAGGCCTTTGACAGGAAGGTCAGGAAGGAGGAATTAGAGCTGGGAGATTTGGTGCTTAAGTGGGATGCATCGAGGCAGGATAGGGGAAAACACAACAAGTTTGATGTCCTATGGATCAGGCCCTTCAAAATCTCTGAAGTATTCTTAAATAACACGTACAGGTTGCAGGATTTGGAGGGTGGAGAATTTTTTAACAGCCCAGTAAATGGGCATTTCCTGAAGAAATGTTTTGTTTGAGCCTTAGACAACTCCTATGGTTTTGTAAATATTGTTTTTCTATTTATTTCCGGCTTAATAAATGACTCCATATCCCAATAGAAGGAAACTGGAACTGCAGAAGGAGTTCTTATAGAATCGTAGGGATGCCTCTATCCCCCATGAATCCTAATGTTAGCGCCAATTCTTGCAAGGGGGTGTTTCTCTCCGATTTCAGGCCCTTGGTGTAACTGCATAGAAATGGGGTTTAAAAACCCATCAAATGTGTTTTATTCAAAGGCTGCAGTCATGAGTGCCAAGCGCAACACACAAAAGAAGTCCATTTTGGGCTTAAAATCAAGCGAGCAGGCATTTGTTTTCAACGGCAAGGATCCATAGATGGAGCAGATCGATGGTCATCGGGAAAGCTTGAGTCATGGAGTTGCACGAGGTTTAGTGCATGGGCTCATCTCTTATGGACAAAGTCATGAAATGATCAGTCGTTTCATCATTTTGGCTACCGGGGCTTTGAAAGACAAGGGGTCACTTCTCCACTGCATTTCAAAACCCTGAAATGCGAAATGTAAAATCCCCCAGGAGTCGTTTCGGCATTCCGGCTACCAGGACTTTGAAAGACAAGGGGTCGCTTCTCCACTCCATTTCGAAACCCCAAAACGTGAAATGTAAAATCCCCCAGGAGTTGTTTCAGCATTCCGGCTACCAGGACTTTGAAATACAAGGGGTCGCTTCTCCACTACATTTTGAAACCCCGAAACGCGAAATGTAAAATCCCCCAAGAGCCATTTCGGCATTCTGTCTACCGGGACTTTGAAAGACAAGGGGTCGCTTCTCGACTACATTTCAAAACCCTGAAATGTGAAATGTAAAATCCCCCAAGAGCCACCCACGATCCTAGCCGATGATTATATGAGCAAGGGGTAAGGAAGGCACCAACACGATGTAGCCCCCTTCACGATTTCGACAATCAGGATTATCAAGGGTGAGGAGTTCACTCCCTCCCATCGTCGATACCTAAAATCCGTGGAGTACCTTTGGTTTTAGCGTAAGGTCATAGCCCATTATAATATAGAAAGTAGGGACAAAGGGAAAAGATAGGTGCTTGTTGGGACCACAGACGACTAAGAACCGGATAAGGAAGAAATCTTGGCCTTCGATGTTAAGGGAGGATCAATTTGTTTCTTTGGATAGGGCAATTTCGCAACATAGGGTATCGGGGATCGTGGACACAACATGAGGAAGTGTCTTTGAAGACAGTTGCATGGACCTATAGTTACATTGAGAATGAAACCTGAAGAAATGAAGTCTGGCCTCCAAGATTTGGAAAGCCAACATGTGGTCACTCTCTAAGTATTCAGTCTCGACCACCCTCCATGGAAGAAGCAGTTAATGAATATTGAGCAGGTGGTTGAGACCTCAGCTCAACCCATAAATGGAAGGCGTGGGGAGGGTCAGAAGTAGTTAGCTCGTGGTACTCCGATGGATAGTTTCCCTACAGAAGCCATGTCATTTAAAGTAGTTTAAGACAAGAAGTTGCATGTACAGTCTGAAGGAAGATCATGTGCACGTAAATCCTTAAATGAGGTAGATCATCTACCCTCCTAGGGCCAAGGAGGTGAATTGCTCTGAGTATATAGACTCAGTTTGGATATTTTGTAAGGATGGATGGTAGAGTAGAGCTATCGACTGTAAAGCTTTAATGAGGCCTCTGGTTCTCTGGTTATAGATTGATATTTGAGACTTCTTGTTTAATGGAAGCCAACATCTTCTTCTCCTTTTTTCCTTTGAATCTTAAGAGCTTGCGCATGGATGATCCAATTGGGTGTTGTAATGACTATATAATGTATGTTTGATTGTATTAGTTTTGCAGCATCTTAATTTTTCTTGAAGTTTCTCAGATCTGAGAGGATCTCATATCTACGACTTTTCCCCCCTTTTAAAGGCTGTTGGAAGACCGGATATCCAGAGAAAACTTTATTTCCTTTGTTTTTCCCTACACTCACTCACTACTATGAAAAATTACTTGCTTAAATTAGATCAAGACCTCACCTATCTTTTCTATTCTAGCCCAATTTTATGAGTTAGAACGATATTGTTCTGAGTTTACTTCCATTCATCACCCTTTATCAACAAATCGTGACATTTAAACTGATGGGCATCAGGCTCACTCCTGCTGCAATCCAGGAGTGACTTCTGATGCTAACAGACTATATCCACTTCATATGGTCCCAACCATCGGGTTGACAATTTTCCTTAAAAAAAATTAAACATGATGTCATACAACAGGGCCCAGCCACCTAGATGAAAGAACTTTTTCTTAATAATTTTTTCATGCAATTTATCCCTTTGATCTTGAATGAGTGTGGCTCTTTGAAGGGCATCCTTCCTGATCTCATCAAGTTCATTCAACTACATTATCCTTTGTTTATGTGCCTCATCTAGGTCCATTCCCAATTGCATGGTTGTCCTAAAGGTCTTTACTTGAAATTCTATGGGCAACAACACATGCTTCCCATACACCAATTCATAGGAGGTGTGACCTGTGGTGTTTCTCTAGGTTGTTTAGTAAGCCCATAAGGCTTCAGGTAACTTACCAACCCAATCTTTATGGTGCAGCTGAATTTTTTTCATGAGAATGGTCTCTATCACCTTATTGGTTGACTCCACCTATCTATTTGCTTGGGGGTGGTAAGGTTGATATTTCTAGTGCCTGATCGGATATTGTTTTGTGATGGATTTGACCATATTATAAGTAAATTGGGTCCCTTTGTGTGTCACTATCTCTCTAGGCACACCAGAACAGGTAAATATTTCTTCAAATATAAAATCAACAACAAACTATCCATTTGCAGAATACAAAGATTTATCCTCTACCCATTTTGTCACATAATCCGTACAAACCAATATGTACCCTTTCCTTCTAGACATAGGGTTGATTGGTCCTATGAAATATAATGCCTATTTTTCAAAAGGTTCAATTACTACCTGTGTTTGAAGAGGCATCTCATCAATTGTTGGCAATCATCACAGCTAGCCACATATCTCTTTGCATCTTTAAAAATGGTTGGCTAGTAATAGTCTAACTGTAATATTTTTTATGTTGTCCTCTTGTCGACAAAATGGCCACCACATGTCCCATCATGGTAGGCTCTAATAATTTCATGCATCGCATATTCCCGTACACATCTTCTAATCACCAAATCAGGCCCAGTCTGGTATAAACAATCATCATGCCACATGTAATTAACACTTAGCTGAATGATTCTCTATTTTTCCCGAGAGGATAGATTTTGAGGTAATTTCCATGTTACTAGATAATTGTCCACATATGCATCCAAGGAATGTAAGTGGAGATAGAACACAATTTTTTGTCAGGAAATTTATCATTAACTGGTGTAGTCTCTCTTGTATGAATAAGTCTGGATAGAAAATCAGCAACAAGATTATCTCTCCCAGGTCTATCGATAACAATAATGTTGAATTCTTGTAATAGTAACAACCATATTGTAACTCTAGCATCTATGACAGGCTTATTCATTAAAAATCTAATAGTTGAATGATCAGTGTGTACAAAGACTTCATACCCAGTTATATAATGTCTGAATTTGTTAATGGCGTGAACTACTACTAAGAATTCTTTTTCAGTAACCATATAGTTTATCTCAACAAGAGAGAGGTTTTTTCTAACAAAATAGATAGCAGAGGGAAATTTGTTTTCTCTTTGGCCTAAAACAACACCCAGAGCTATATATGAGGCAACAATGCAAATATGGAAAGGAAGGGACCAATTTGTCCCTCTTAGAATGGGAGCAGCCGAAAGCTTCTGTTTTAAAATTTTAAAAGTAATTTGACATTGAGGATCCCAATGGAATTCAACATCCTTTGCTAATAGTTTGAACAATGGGCCAACTAGGTTTGTAAAATTTTGAATAAATCTTCTATAGTACCCATCATGCCCTAATAAGATTCTAACCTCTTTTGGGAACTAGGGATTTTGATTCAAGAAATGATTTCAACTTTAGCAGGATCTACCCTTATTCTGGTACCAGAAATATGATGGCCTAAAACAATCCCCTTAGTGAAACATGATTTTAGATTTTTCATGGTTGAGGGAAAGGTTAGTTTCTTTACATCTGATCAACACCTTCTTTAGGTTGTCTAAGTCTTGCTGAAAATCACCCCCATACACTGTGAATTCATCCATATAGAATTCCACACAATCATGGGTTAAATCAGAAAATATGGCCAGGACAACTCGTTGAAAGGTGGCAGAGGAATTACATAACCCAAAGGGAAGGACCCTATAAGAATAAGTACCCCATGGGCAAGTAAAATTGGTCTTCTCCTAATCCTCTAGTGCAATTTGGATCTGGTTATAACCACTATACTCATCCAGGAAGGAAAAGTACTTTTTCTGAGACAAAGTGTCCAACACTTGATCTATAAAAGGTAAAGGAAAATAGTCACTAAAGGTATCCTTATTTATCTCTCTAAAATCCATACAAATTCTCCACTTGCCATTTTTCTTAGGATCAATGACTAATGGAGATACCCTCTTACTATCTGAAATGGGATAGACAAAATTGACATTTAGGAGCTTTTGCAACTCTTATTTCACTATATCCTTCAAGGATGGATTCATCCTCCTTTGAGGTTTACTAACAGGTTTGATTTGGTCATTGGTATAGATGTGATGGATACAAGTATTCGAGTGGATCCCTTTCATGTCATAATAGTCCCATGTAAAGGCATCAGACTGTTCTTGAATCATTTGAATCAATTGATCTTTTTGTTCAGCTTCCAAATCAAAATTGATATAAAGACACTTCCCAGGGTTGATTTCGACCGATTTCATAGGTGAGTCTCTACCTTTGTTCATTGTTTTCATAGTAAACAAGGTATAAGGGTGACAAAGTTACTAGAATTCAGATCTGAAAATATGTTTGTCCTGAAAATATTGTGGATATTCAATACATTCATTTTCAACTAAGAATTGGCTTAAAAATTGATCTTCAGTTGGTTCTTGAAAACCTCTTATTTGTTCAATTATTAACAAGGTTGAGCACATTCCTCCTTTTCATGTGTATTCTCTAACCATAAAGGAATTTCGGTAGTTGGTTAGGTAGGAGGGAATAGAGTAATTTTTTGGCTATGGGTCCCATAGGAAATTGTCATCTCTCCAGACCGACAGCCAATGAATGCATCAGTAGTGGCCAACCAAGGTTGACCAAGCACAACTGGATGTTCGGGTTTGGAGGATTTTGGATGAATTAGCAAGAAGTCTACAGGATACTGCCATGAAGCTAGGGTGACTGTTACATCATCCAGACTTCCTGTTGGACTAATGACTGATTTATCTGCTAATTCCAATAGGGTCTGGGTTGACCTTTAGTGATTTAGTTACAGTGTTTGCATGGTACAAACATGTATAACATGTATTTCTGCTCCAAGATCAATAAGTGTATTTGGTAAAGAAATGCCATTAATTTCTATGGTTACCACTGGGTTCCTTGGGTCATTGTATTTGAATGGAATTTTTTATATGAATTCAAACAACTCTCCAACCCCTTGTATAACATGAGGCTCCTTCCTTTTTCTTCTAGGATTTTTAATGCAAAGGTCCCTTACAATCTTCACATAGATAATCATGTCTTTAATAGCTTGTAGCAGGGGAATCTTTACACATACATTTCTTAATTCAACTTCTAAATTATGTCCTGAAGGAACCTCAAGATTATTTACAAGAAACCTTTCTGGATAAGGTGGTCGGTTAGTTTCCTGAGGTAGTTCAAGTTGTGAGGTAGGTCTGGCTGGAATGTCACGATGAATTTCCTCTATAGAAGGGGTATCTTCATCTTCATATGGTCAATTTTATGATTGTTCTTCTTGGATAACCACTGTAGAATTTGTTTTATTTAAGACCTTCCAAGATCTTAATTGAATTTCATTTAATGGAGCCAAGGTAATGACATAAGTTGGGAAGGTCTGCAATTCCATATTTTGTACATGTTGATTAGGTGTATTATTAGGGTTTGCAATGTGTTGTGCAGGAATTGGGGTAGGATGAGGAGGATTTTGATTAGGTGGAGATTGTATTTGTTGCTACTAGTTCAGATTCATAGGCAATGTAAGTTGTTGTTGTAGTTGAGGAGGTGGAGGTAGTGAAGGTGGATTAAATCCTGGAAAAAGATGAGAGATATTAGAAGGGTATTATGGGTATGTAGGAAAAGATGGTAGCTACAAAGGGAAATATCCATAGTCAGTTCCCCTCCATCCATGTTTCCAAGGATGGCCTTGGGGTTGTTGAGGTGTGCACTGGGAATAAGGCATCAGAGGGACCCATTGTTGTGATGGGTGTTGCATGGAGAGATCTAGGAACATGTTGGGGTTTTGTTTCCTCCATAGTCTCTTAGTGGGATATGATGTGTCTTGGAATTCTAATCCTCCCTTATATATGGCATGAATTCCAGGAAGTGATGGGAACCTCTTTGTAGGATGATCCTCTATTAAAATTCCACAAAGTTCTATGACATTAATAGGGAACTCTTTTTCAGGATGTCTCTTCCTACACTGAGGACAGAAAATTTCCAAGGAAGCATTCTCTTCCTCTTGTTTCCTCTTGATTATAAGGGTATCCAATTGGATGCTAATTGTATTTAGGATATCTATTTTGAAATTCTCAAGCAGGTTTCCTAGTTCCATTCTCATGACACCTCCTGTAGCAGATTTAACAATTCTATTTACAGGGTCTCTTGAACTTTTCCCAGTTTTGGCTTAACTACAGGAGTACTTTTTACAATACTTAGCAATATCAGCAAATGGTTTTTGGTATACATCCCCAGAACCCATGAGGTTTATCACTTCTATATAGTCATCCCTTACACACTTTGTTGGAGCGACCTTTGTTTTTCTAGCCCATGTCGAAATTCATGTCTTAATGCTCAAAATCGAGAGATGGTTTTCGTATTTTCCGTCTGTGGTTTCAAAATATCTAAAGTCTTATCACGCACCAATGATGATTATTGTATTTTCAAGGTGAGTTCTACTTTTCGGAAAACAATTCTCCCCCTTTTTGTTCTACCTCGGGATTTCGCGTGTTACATGCTATAGATCACGAAACAGTGAAGTCGCTTTAAAATTTTACCCCAGGTCAGTGACGGGAGTAAAGTTTTCCTAAATCACAATTAAACATTATTGGGTTTTCGTGCTTCGGCATTCACTAAGTCCAAAACTCTCTTATCGTATCCCCGATAGTTGAAACCACGAAGTCCGCATGTTAGTAACCCATGTCAAAATTAAAGGAAAAAACTAACCCATGGTTAAGTTCCGTCGGCAATTTGCCACTCGGCATTTTCTTTTCAAAAATTTATACTGTCTAAGCCCCAACTCCTGAAGTCACAATAAGGATATGAACGTAATTAATTAATCACTTAATCCGAGTTTATTTTTCCTTTTAATCAAAACGTATTATCGTGATCTCACGATTTCGTAGCTCGACATGCAAACTTCCTGGAAAGTTATCTTCGAAGCTCCGAGTTGCGATATGGTTGTTATCGGATTAATCGGTAGGTGCGGACACTAACAGATCTCCCTAGATCCACCTGGATCTAGAACAAAACGGGACAGGACGTGACTCTTTTCCTAAGTTTTGACCATTGAATTAACTAGGAGGCAAGAACAAATAACATACCTTATTATCGCTTCCTAGGGTCTCTGTTGCTCCCGCTTCACTCCAGTGCTCTCGTGAAGTCAAGAACAAGACAACACAAACCAACCAAAGTGAAGATAGCACAATTTATTCAATTTTCAACCTATGTGTATGATCAAGGAAATACACAATAAAGTGGAAATGGCTTTATGGGAAAGGGACATGCCACTGTATCATATTAATGGAAAGTAAAGATTACAACCTGAGCCTTGATGTCACAAGCTTCCTTTCGATGGCTCTTGGCTCCAACACACACACTTTCTCAATCCTTGCGTGAATAAGATCAAATCCTCTTGATATACTTGCTAGAGTCTCCAAGTTGTTGTTCAATGCTAAGTCCTTCACACAATTATTTCACCAATTCTCCAATGAATCTTGCTTAACATTTTCCATGAGAATTCCCTCAATATATAGGAGAGAATGAGATAGTTACTTGGATAAGAATGATCCCAAAATATCAGGAAATCCAGTACTAGGATAACCATTCGAATGACAACCCATCCTTCTAGAAGATTCCCTTCTAGAAACATCGAGAATTCATCTTTTGCCATGCTTTAGGAAGAGTTCGCACCTTGACTATTCAACACAGTGTGAGAAGTTCACACCCTAGCTTAAAGCAGCCTGTGAGAATTAGGCATTCTCGTAGCCAAAAATACTAGCAGCCTGCGAACCTTCTCCAAAAATGAGTTTTCTGGGAAGATATGAAAGTAACTTTTCTTAGGAGAAAGTTCTTATGAAGAGCCTGAGTACACCATCATCAATACATCATCATGATGACCAAAATCATGGGTAACAGAGTGCCCCCAAAAGTATGAGGTTGGAACTAGTGACAGCCGAAAGACTTTGTAAGTTGCATGTGTGTGTCGGAAACCAGGAGCACACCTAATCGGAAACCTGCAAACAACCAAGCATCTGCAGAATATCATATATACCAATTCTAAGGTAGGCATTCCCATACTCAGATCATAGATGGATGACATTGTAGACATAAGTCATGGCCACCAATCATACACTGTGGATCCATGCCGTCAAAATATAGCATAGCCACCAGGAATACACTATGGATCTATGTGAGAAATTTCAAATTGAGACGACATAGTCACGAGACATACACAGTGGATCTATGTGTTGTAGATTATACATACTCCAGTGCAACCTGGACAAAAGAGATGATATCCAGGGTCTTCAATCTCGTTTCCCAAAGTACAAATCTAACCATGTGATTACATGTGTTGAAGTCAAACATGGCAGAAACCACTTGATTACCGGTCATTGATGAAACTGTTAACAAGTGCGAGGGAAATCACCATTGATGTCAATGACTCCCAAGGTACCCTAGTACAATCCATCGAGTGTGAATGAATGAGTTGGAGTTGAACATCCGATGGAATCTTTCGATCAAGGGTCAATGATGTAAACCCACTGTTGAAAGCGAGGAAACCTACCATTGAGGCATGCAAGCTCCAAGGTACCAAATAATTTCTAAGTCTTGATTCCGGATAATGAGTTGAAGTCAACGAAACAAAACTCGTCACAGGAGGGCCTTGATGTATCCCCCATCAATGACAAGAAATGAGTAACATATTTTGAAGGTGAAACAGAGTATTATGCAAATTGAACCGGACACAGGGAAGGCCAACACGGAGAGAATGGACAACTACAGATGGCCAACTCAATATATAGGTTTCAGATGGACTTCTCTTGAACATATGAATGACACGACCAATGATTTGGCAGCATTGACTCAAAGACGACACAGGGAATGACCTTGTAGCAAATCGAATGAGAGGCAAATGGATTTCCCAAACCGGCTTCAAATGATGAATAGGGGGTGTCAGGTTCAACAGCGATGCTTACTGCCAATTAATATGAAGATGAAGACATATCCCTTTCCCAAATTTTCCCCCACCATTTCTGGTGAGTACCTCTTTATTTTTACACAAGCTTGAGGAGGATAACATATGCTTGTTGATATAAGCTTATCCTTTGAAGTATGTTTAACGAACCCTAAGAAGGAGTGGTTCGGTCCCATTACAGGTCTGTCAATGATTGTTTAACGAGTCCAGAGATAGAAAGCTCGAAGGTTTTTCATGATTATAGAGTCTAGAAAAATGCTTAAAAGAGAACTCTCTCAGTTCCTTTTTCGTAAAATAGTCCGATGAGACCGAAAAAGAGATAAATTATCGCTCACCAGACGCTTTCTTCAAATACTTTATCGAGCGTGAAAATAGCAAGGTCGCTCAGCTATATTTTTATGTTTAGAGAGTCTGAAAAGAGCTTAAAGAGGACTCCAGGGGGGTTCCTTTTTCATATAACCTTGTTGAGCCTGAAAAAGTGATAAAAGTGTGCTCAATCGCGTTCTCATGTATTTTTTAGCGCAAGAATGGACAAATACCACGCTCGATATGCCCCATCTTGAAAACTAGTGGCTTAGCTCCAGAATGATCATCAAAGGCTAGAGACATGCCCTCCAAGCTTCGATTCATTCACCGGCTCTGAGGTCGTCACCAATTTCTCTAGGAGATGAGAAAAAGGAGAAGGGTGGATGAAGAGAAGGTTCAAGAGAGGTGATTGTTTCATTTTTTAACGAGCTTGACACAGAAAAAGAACTATGCTCATAACCTCTGTTTCATTTTTTAAACGAGGTTTCCTCAGATACGCAAAAACTATCCTCGGAACCTCTATTTCATTTTTTAACGAGGTTGTTACAGAGACGCAAAAAATATCCTCGAAACTTTTCTTGATCATGGATTCCAAGAGGACAATGCTCCGGAATGACACCATGTCAAGGGACAAAACTCAGTCATGGCTTCCAAGAGGTCTTCACTGGAACGAAGAAATGCACTCTGGAAGGACACCATGTCGAGGGTTGCGACAGGAGTAAAGAGATCAGGCTCTAACAACCCTATCGAAGAGATCACCGTGTCAACTACTGGATCTAAGTCATCAGAAGTTCAAGTCATGGGAGACAACGCCACATAATTGACCTGTGGCAGGGGTGATACTGTTTGCATATAAGAACCATTCAGGGAGGCAATCCAGGCGGGGTCAATGAATGAAAGTTGATCAACAGTCACAACTTGTCCATCGTGAGGGAAAGATATCACATGAAAAAGAGTAGACACAATAGCTTTCATGGCATAGACATAATCTCTCCCAAGGAGTAAAGAAAAATCCAAGGGGTCTTGGATGACCATGACATCAATAAAGACAATTTTCCCTCCCAAAGTTACAGGAAACTGAGGAAGGATCCCTAAAGGTTGACTGGTTCTTCTATTAAAAGATAACAGATTCTGTGTAACCGATGCAAGCGGAGGACAACCCAAAGCTTGCCAAGCAAAAGAGGACAAAATACTAACGGACGCACCTTCATCTATCAATGTCTGAGGAACGTCCCGACCACAAACCTCTGTTGTAATCTGGAAAGGAATGTTAGAGGGAAGACGAGGTCTAGTTAGCACACCCCAATCGAAATAGATGGCCTCATTATTTGGAGGGGGTTCCATGGGAGAAGGAGGAATACCCCCTGACACAACAAAGTCTATATCAACGAGAAAAACATGGGCAGTATCGGGTTTACTTTCTAGCGGGAGAGTAGGATCGACCGATGAAGAGATTAGATCGACCACTTGGGTTTCACTCTCCAAGGGGAGAATGGGATTGACCAAGGATGGGATCAGATCAACCACTTGGTCTACTGGTTCATCCAAAGATGTGACCAGATTGACCACTTGATCAACCAGACTGACTGATAGGGGAACTGGATTGATCATTCCATTGACTATAGGTAGGTTGAGAGAAAGCTTGCGATAAGCAGCTGGAAGTTGAGGCTGTGAAACAATCATGTCTTCCAGTAATTTCAAGGCTTCGTCCATATGAAGACAAAGGTGAGTGAGATGACTCCCTTTGCATAACATACACAGGAACTTGACCCTACTTTTCTTCTTCCCAACCGTATCATTACTGGTTGACAGGGGGTCGTCAACATGTTGTTCAAAGGCTAACGACATGGGTTGGCGAGGATGTGTAGACCATGCTTCTATAACCTTGGATAGACTAGGGCAATCCTTAAGAAGATGGCTACCCTTACAAAGCCTGCAAGGGTACTTGGGCTTACGAGTTGTTTGGGTGATCTTGACATCATCAACACTCCCAACACGATTAATAGTAACTTGTTGTTTTCCAACATGTTTGATAGGGGTTGGAGGTTTTGACCCTTGTTTATCTTTATTCTTCTTAATCTTTCTTTTCTTCTTCTTCTTATTCACCAGGTTACTAGCTTCAAAACTTTCACCTGACGAAGAAGATGAAATGGAAGGCGACATTGCAAGCAAAGAAGGCGAAGAAGACCATATTGGTAGAGAAGGTGAAGGATAAACATGAGGTTGATTCTCTTGGGGGGAAGTTCTTGTGACTGAAGAACTAACTGCATTTGGGATTACCTGAGTGGAAAACAACCATACCGGTAATCCAATAGTGAGACCTGGAAGGCTCAAAGTAGCGATGTGAGGAGGACCAATGTTTCCATAATAAGGAAAAAAAAAAGGTTCCACTGGAGCAGGGGTTCCTTCATTGGTCATTCCAGAAATTGATGCCATTAAATAAATCCAACCTAGAGTCTGCGAAGGAAAACAAACAACACACACTAAAAATCTAGGTAGCAAGCAAACAAACAAAACCTTCTCACAATGAACACACTAGTTGGTGATGAAATCCAATGTTTCGGGAACAAAGTAAGAAGGGGTTGAGATAAAGTGGGTGGAAAAGTTACGTTGATGACCTGCTTAATGGACTTACACCCTAGTGCAAGATCCCACACATAATTGTGAGTACACCCTCCAAGGAGCCCGAGTGAGTTTGGCCAACGTCGATTCCAGGTACCGTGAAGACTTGCCTCTCCACAACCACCTCAGGTAAAGAACCTAGAAAGATAGGCCACTAAGGTTACCACCAACAACAATAAATCCTAGAGGGACAGTCAACAGTCTGATCCACACGCAAGGGCAAGGTATCTAGCCCAAAATCAACTCAAAAGGATTCCACTCATCATTGTGGGTATACCTCTGAGTGATCCCCGTAATACATGCAATCTCTACACCAAGACCAACAAAGCAATGTGAGTAACTCTGCTAGTGTCAATGCAACCTCGTGATTGACCCTTGTGTTAGAAGGGATTCCCAGGACAAAATGTAATAAGTGGATTTAAACGCTCCCTAACTCAAGATTCTATGTTTGTTTGCAACTTTGCAACTTTATCTTTCACACCTATTCCAAATCCCTACGACTAATCTAATGTAAGTTTGCTACTAGAAAAGATAAAAATGTCTAATCAATTTTTATAAGCGCTTTATGTTATGGATGTTGTTACTCAAAAGAAAGATGGCATGGACAATATGGTGTTTTGACCGACTCGAAAATTATGCAAAGATATGAAGATGCAATCTTTTCATTTCGATGAAATCTATGCTACGAGAAGGAGAAAACATTTATCATTCCTAGATGCACAATGTCCCAAAATCTTAAAAATCATCAATATCAAGATTCGCAAGAAAGGAGAAAAAGGTACGGAACACTAATGCATGATTCATGGCCCCCCCTGGCCATGAGGGGGAAAATTTTTCATAATTTAAGATAAAAAAAATTCCAAGAATCATGCAATTTCGCTACTTCAAATGCAAGGATGCCCCCAATCTAATATAAAGCAAGAAATTAAATCTTTTTGTTTCAAAATTTTCACTAAAAGCAATAATGAACTTTCTTAAAACAAAGAAACCCAAACTAGTCTTTTCAATTGCATGAGGAAAGTGATCTTTCAAACAATAAGCAAATGATAAAAGACCAAGAAAACTCAACTTTCAACCAATCACTGGTTCTTAACTAATCAAACACACTCAGATTCTGAAATCAGAGAGAATGGTTTTGCCAAGAAAAGTCAAGAAAACGAAAGTCAATGACAAAAATGACAAAAAGAGCCTTGCAATCCTAAGACTGTTCATGCACGCAAACGAAGACAAGAAAGACACCAATCAATGGTCCAAGAAACTCTTATAAGGCACCTAGACTGATCTGGGCAGTTGAAGATGCTAAAACTCAAATCCAAAATTTTGAAAAAATAAGTTCGCAGGTTGGTAGTATTACACAGTGTGAGAATTAGTGATTCTTGTAGGTGGCCCTTGAGCAAAGTGCGAGAACCTCGCACTGCAACCTAAAGGCAGCGTGCGAAATATGTGGATTCTCATAGGCTACAGTGAAGTGAAGTGCGAGAACCTCTGAAACTAGTCAAATTTTTGGAAAATGAAGAAAAAATTGAAAAGGCCTTTGGACCCAGAGGGTCTATCAAGATATCCTGAAGACTCAGAGATTTATAGGAAAGGAGAAAAATGAAACAAGAGCAAATGGCCACATAAAAATACCAAAAGCCACAAAGACAATGGGATGATCCCCAGTGGAGTTGCCAATTTTTTTAGTGGATTAATCGGTAGGTGTGGACATTAACAGATCTCCCTAGATCCACCTGGATCCAGAACAAAACAAGACAGGACATGACTCTTTCCCTAAGTTTTGACCATTGAATTAACTAGGAGGCAAGAACAAATAATGTACCTTATTATCACTTCCTAGGGTCTCTGTTTCTCCCACTTCACTCCAGTTCTCTCGTGAAGTCAAGACCAATACAACACAAACCAACCAAAGTGAAGATAGCACAATTTATTCAATTGTCAACCTATGTGTATGATCAAGGAATTACACAATAAAGTGGAAATGGATTTATGGGAAAGGGACATGCCACTGTATCATATTAATGGAAAGTAAAGATTACAACCTGAGCCTTGATGTTGCAAGCTTCCTTTCGATGGCTCTTGGCTCCAACACACACACTTGCTCAATCCTTGCATGAAGAAGATCAAATCCTCTTGATAGACTTGCTAGAGTCTCCAAGATGTTGTTCAATGCTAAGTCCTTCACAAAATTCTTTCACCAATTCTCTAATGAATATTGCTTAACCTTTTCCATGATAATTCCCTCAATATATAGGAGAGAATGAGATAGTTACTTGGATAAGAATGATCCCAAAATATCAGGAAATCCAGTACTAGGATAACCATTTGAATAACAACCCATCCTTCTAGAATATTCCCTTCTAGAAACATCGAGAATTCATCTTTTTCCATGCTTTAGGAAGAGTTTGCACCCTAACTATTCAACACAATGAGAGAAGTTTGCACCCTAGCTTAAAGCAGCCTGCGAGAATTAGGCATTCTCGCACCCAAATATACTAGCAGCCTGCAAACCTTCTCCAAAAATGAATTTTCTAGGAAGAGATGAAAGTAACTTTTCTCAGGAGAAAGTTCTTATGAAGAGCCTGAGTACACCATCATCAATACATCATCATGACGACCAAAATCATGGGTAACAATGGCGAATAAAATAATTACATAATAAATTAAGTGCCTAATCGCGATTGCAGTTTTATTAAAAAAAATCGATCATCGCAAATTTGGGGGTTAAAGGTTCAAAGAGTTAAAGAAAAATTATCGATACCAGGAGTACTAAAAGAGTAATTAACATTGGTAAAACCGGATTAATTAAGCTAAATAAATATCTCCCGTGTTTTGATGCTGGCACGATTTATGAGGTAGTCTTATTTCTTCCATACGCCAACTGACATTTCTAACTGCCAAAATTTATGGCATTAATTATGAAATAAGGCGAATCGACGAATAAAGATTGTGTTTTATGGATAAATTTATTTCTAAACATGATTTGACAGATCTCTTCTAAAAAGCATCGAGTTTTCGAATATATATAAAGTTTTTATTTGTTATAACAAGTTCACTTCTATATTGTGCAGAGAACATTTTCTCAACGAACTAACTTTTGTATGTATACGTACTTTTATCGCAGAAGAGCCAAAGCAGGATCGTCCGTCATGGCCCCACGAAAAGAATCCAAAGACAGCGTTGAGGTTTCAAGACAAGGTTCGGACAATGTCATTGATACTTCACCTCAAAGTGTCAACTCTGTCCCGAACTGGTCGTTCGTCTCGGATGTATTGCAGGCCGAATTAGTGGATTATTCTGATGATTCCAGCGACAATGAAAAAGACAATATAACCACCAAGTATAAGATCGTCATTCAATCGAGAATGCATAAAGTAGAAAGCAGGCCACGACTACTTCCATATTATGATATGGTCCGATGGGCATTAGACCATGTGGACATACCAACCAGAACCATCATGAATGAGCAGAAGGTCACCATCGGGACTTTCAGGCATGAACATCTACAAGCCATGTATAAGTTGCCCACAGCATCCGACTTTACATATGGCACCGAATTCTTGGATGAATTCAAATAGAAGGAATGTGTACAATATGATAAAACCATGTCTAGCTTAAGAAGAGATTAGGTTTCACACCCTGCAAAGTTCAGGGCAGACAGTCATGGTATATATTCAATAGTTTCCTTAGAACCGCAGTACAAGTATGTAGCCATGATGACATGCAGATTATACGGGAGAGAGGACACCTCGCATTTCTTTCTTCCATGGGTGCCTCTAATATTTCGAGTTTCCGAAGGATGTTCCTTCGACTGGGCAAAAATGTTGTCTGATAGCTTGACCAGTCGAGTCACAGAGTATTGGGCACAGAAAGAAAGCGGAAAAATTTCTTCATTTTTTATGCTTGCATACATTATGGATGTCGTGTGCTTCCACACCATTCCCCTTAATGAACTGGAGTTGGAATCTAGCAGAGGCCGATCCCATTCACGTCTATCATTCGAAGTTATGGGAAAACAAAGCAGTAGATTTCGTATATGAAATCTTCAACTGGGTGATGGTGCCTCTGCATGTCACTATTTTTGGTCACCCACCACCCAGGATCTCGGACAATATAGTGATGAATCTGAGCAGCATAGTTGACTGGTATGTAGAAGCCTAATTTTCATATCTCATAGTTTTCAGGGCTTTTGTTCCCCTGCATGCATTACCATTGTTCATTCCCAACAAGATGGATTGTCGTGAGGTTGCTAGACAAACAGTAATCGATGGTATAAGCAAGGAGCTTAAGGGATACTCAAAGAAGGTATGGCCACCTTTTCCTGTTCATTTGAATTCATATTCTTTATTAGATTTTGGGCATGCCAAAGCTGAGGAAGCAGCCCTGGAAGACCTAAATTTGGTCCTCATTGAATACAAAAAGCACGATCCTCAAAAGGTCATGAGTAATCATTTCGCCAGTTGTGGGATCAAGAGATTTGAGCACGAAAATTCACCCTCGGATGACATTTTTCGAGGTGCAAGATCTTATGCCGAGATTTTAGCTCGGATCCAAACATTGGCACCTGAGGAGAGGGCCGATGTTCTGAAATTCCAAGAACATCGACGCAATTGCCTTCCCGTAGTATTACGGGGTGAGAATCCGAGTACAACGGAGGTGAAACAAAAATATGTCGAAGGCTCCAAGGATGCGACCCCCGATCAAAAAAAACACCAGGACGGGGAAGAGTAAACTAAGAGTCTGAAAGCAAAGATAAAGACTCCCGAACCGCCGAAGAAGAAGAGTTTGATTATGTAATGATCCCAAGCCATTATGCAAGGATCATCACTGTTTTGGTGTCTTTTTAAAAGTTTTTCTGAGTGAGGTATTTTGTCAAACACTTTGCTGATCTACCCTTTAGATGTGTTTATATGTGTGTATGCAGAAAATAACAGAAAGAGATAACCATGGAACATACCTCAACCATATGCAATAAGATAGACAAGCCAAAACATCTCAATTCTTCTTTATTCAT
>ML799396.1:24543-61137 GCA_009831015.1 Picea engelmannii
TGCCAAAGACCAGATGAGTGTAGGTATAGAGAAAGCAAGGTTGACCGATAAAAACGAGATAGAGCTGCTCAAGACTAAGCTCGAACAAGCACAGTTGGTGGTTTGGGATGGTCAGATGCAAGCGAGCCAGCAAAAAGATTTGGTCGAACAACTGCTGGCTAGGGTGGAAATTGTCGAAAGCAAAGTGATTAATATCGGGATGTTTCAGTCCCAGGCGATGGATATTCGGAGTAGAGTCTCTATGGCCCAACGAAATTTACTCAGTAAGGTAGAGGAGATTTGGGACAATTGCTTGCTGGTTAATCAAGTTTTGGAGAATTTAACTGCTAGAGAAAGGGAATCTGGAGCAGCACTGGTCGCCTTCCAAGAGGCTTTGATAGCCACAAACAACAGGGATTCGGGAAGTACTCCCAGGTTCACCATTTTGGAGCAGACCATAGGAAACATTCTATTAAAAGAATGGGAGCACAGCATCGCGGAAGGCAAGTTGCAAGCCAAAAGGGTAATGCATTCCTTAGAAGAGGCCTTTAGTTCTATAGATGGAAATATGCTAGGCATTGATAGTGGGGGTAATGCCAAGGCATTGATTCAAATAAATATGGCAAAAATCTCGCTTGATTTAAAGGAAAAAGAGGAAAGATATTTGACCGAGATCTCCCAAGTGACTATGGCGGACATAGTCCAAATAGACAAATGTATGATTAAACCAAGCACGCAATTATGTGCTATCGACATCATAGACAGATAGATGGAAGACAGGCTGCCGCAATTAGCCCGAGATTGTTACTCTTTTGAAGCCAAATGTCAAGAAGAACCATCAAGGCTGATATCTCAGCTAGTTGAAAGATGTGTCACCTGTACCGAGCACGCGCGAGGACAAACTTCTGGCACCAAGTGAAGACAGAGAAGAGGAAATGGAGCGATTGCTCTCCTCCCTATCATAACTGAAATTTTTGTAACGATTGAGATTCCATCTTATTGTAAAACTGTATAAATATATCATAGAAAGAAAGAAAAAAGGGCTGGACCTTTTTGTGTCGATTGTAACAGAGGTTTTACATTTTGAGAGTTAATACAAAGAAAATCTGAAGATTCTCAATTCTGTCACGACTGTGTTATGAGTTTGTTTTCTTGTATCTCATATTTCGTTTCATTTCATATTCCTAACTGATGAATGCTTCGTTATAATTTAGTATAACCTCTACTATAACGAATGAATTTTGGTTTTCTATATTGTTTATTGTTTTTCCTCTGTACCAACTATCAACAGGTATAAGACCAGTCAACACTTTCAGAATTCTATTTATATTTTATGCTTCATCTGGTTACTTCTTTACATTTTTCTTCTTCTATTTATACATGAGATTCTCCCTTGATAGGAGCCTTACTCGATAGACAGCTAAATGTTTTTCTCCCACCTCATACATTCTATTAAAATATAACCCAGTTACGGGAAAGAGTCTTTGATTTGCATTCCTTTTATTCCTGAAACCATAAACTCTCTTTTATACGACCAAATTGAGACAACACTTAATTCTCCCTTTGAGATTTCCTTATTTTACTGTTCCTCCATGACTGTCCCAGTACCAACACAGCCCAATATCGAACCCAGATTATCAAACCAAACACACATTGCATTAAATATTTTCGATACTATCCTTAAAACAACCACTACACGGGTTGAACTCGAATGTTCATGGGCAACGATTGAACAGGATATAAACATCCAGGAACAGTTGGAAGCTAGACAATGCCAACGCATAAATATTCCTTAGTTTCCCTTGCCGAAGCTTGATGTTTCTCTCTTCTCTACCTTTTACCCACTTTCGGATGCCTAGACACTGTGCTTCTAAGCCTTAAGTATAGACTCTGGAACAACATCTTTTTGGCGCCGCTGCCAAGGACCGAAGTTACGAAATCTTTTTCCCTGGGAAAACGACATTTTTCTTTTCATTGACAAGTGTTACCCTTTGATAGTGAACAAAGAGTACACACCTTTTTTTAAGGCTTTCCAATCTTTCACTTGGCGATTCCACAAATAATAAACTAGCATCCAGTCGAAGGAATACCAGACAAAACCCGGATGGTAAGCAGATTACACCCATTAACAATCCTAAGAAGATTTTGAAGGCGAGAGGCTCTCTCAAGCCAACTGCTGCATTCTACAAGCTTAAACCCCTACAACTGAAGACTAAGAGTTCTTCTGAACCCTCAACTTCACACAGTCCTCTCTTTGATGCTAAATATTTAACGTCAAACTGCTTCGAAGTTAGGAGTGAGATTCATCCGACAATCCCCTTAGTACAGAAAGGGAAGGGCCCTCTTGAAAGTTCATCGGAAATTGACATACCATCTTTCCTTCAGTTAAATTTCCCGATCTCACCAAATTCTGAAGAGTGTGTTACACATTCGGTTTCCACACCCGTCGGTTCTCCTGATTTTGTCTCTTGCAAATCGGAGGAACCGAGTCCTCGCATTCCTTATCTTTCTTCGTTGGATTTTCCTCTTCGCAAAGAAAATAAAGATTCACTTTTAATTGTCCAAAACCCCCTTTACAACTTTCCACAAATAACGATGGCAGCTGCCAAAGGAGAAGGCGGAGGGTTTATAGGAGGAGGTGGAGGGTTTATCGGAGGAGGAGGGGGAGGAGCTCATGTAGGAGGAGTTGGAGGCCAGGGGCATGAACCCCCTCCTAGAGTGTTTGCGAAAGTTGCATCTAGATATGCTCCCTTGGTATTGCCCATTCCCCTACATGACCTTCCCTAAAATTACATAAAAAATCTGCCAAAATTCACTGGGGAGGGGGATATGACATTTCTTTGATCAATTCACAGATATCCTAGGTATCGAACATGAAGACATATATTCAAGGCTTCTTGTTCAAACCTTCGAAGGCCAGGTCCGAACTTGGTTTCGGAGTTTACCTGCAGCATCTATATTGTCTTATGACACCTTAGAAGATGCTTTCCTCAGACAGTGGGGTGAAAGAAAAGACTACTTATATTATTTAACCAAATTTGGGTCTTTAAGAAAAATGAATTCAGAAATAGTCATGGAATTTATTCAAAGAGTCAACAAGCTGTATAATAAAATCCCAGTCGAGGTTAAACCGTCCCAACCCGCGGCCAAAGTAACTTTCGCAGGGGCTTTCGAACCGGATTTTGCACTCCTTTTGCGAGAAAGAAGGGGAGCCACCCTAAACCGAATGTAGGACGATGCTATTGAAATTGAGTCTCTAATATGATGGCTTCTGGTAATCTTAAAGCTAAAGTAGAAACAGGGAACTGAGAAACCAAATTCTTTAGAGAACAAGCAGGGTCGCCAGGATCTAATAGATCTACAGATGACAAAGTAGATGATATGGCCAGGGTGATCAAGGAATTATCTAATAAAATATCCAGAATGGAGCTTGAATAGGCCAAAAGTGATTCCTTTTCCAAAAAGGATTTCAAGAGAAATCCCAACCCCTCGAACCAGCCAAGACAAATAAAAAACGAAGATCAAAAAATTCAAGCTCCTCTAACGAGAGAAAATTTCATAGGAATGAATGATCTCCAAGATTTCGGAGATTCGGATAATGATGTCACGAACTTCATTGATGACTGCACGCAACCGTATCTGACTAGAGAAGACTATGAAAAATCTCTAAACACTCAACAACCATCGGTTAAGGGTGAAGAAAGTGATCATACTGACCTTTGTGGCTCTCAACAGGAAACTAAAATGATTATGGCTGAGATCCAACCTAAGTACAACTTAAGATCTAAGAGTAAGCCCATCTCAACTGCTCAACCCAAGAAAATCTTCCAAAGAGGTCAAACTTATGAGCCTACTTCGGAAGAGGCCCTATTACTTAATAGTAAAATGAAAGTAGTAAGCACACAAGAGTCCGAAGTGGAAAAAGTTGAAACCCAAGCACAAGGAACAGAAACAGTAAATAAAATTACGCCTTTAACCAAGACCTTGAGTAATAAGGCGGTCTAGATGAATAAATTGGAAAGGAAGGATCTGGAAGTCTCAACGAAAGAAACAAACAAGGTGAGCGAAACTTTCAGTTTTGAAAACGAGATAAATAAAATCAAGATACCAATCCCTCTGGTAGAATTAGCAAAAGACCCTGTTTATTGGAAGTAGATTACCAAAGTGATGGGTGTCTCAGATCTAGAAAACCAGTCTGATGTTTTAAACCTGGAAGACGACAAACCTAACATCACTTTTGGTCCACATTTTGAAGGGGCCAAAGACACCATTGCTCCCTTTTATATCACTTTAAATGTATATGATCAATTGCTACATAATTGCATGTTAGACTCTGGAGCCTCCCATAACGTTATGCCTAAGATTATTATGGACAAATTGGGTCTCCAGATCACCAGACCTTATGGAGATATTTACTCTTTTGACTCAAGAAGGGTTAAGTGTATGGACATGATAAAGGACTTAGTAGTTACCCTGGCACAGGTCTCGGTTAAGAGTATCTTGATGGATGTGTTTATTGTTGATATTCCCCCTAAGTATGGCTTATTGTTGTCTAGGTCATGGGGAGCCAAGCTGGGGGGTTCTCTTCAATTGGATATGAAGTTCGCCACAATTCCTGTGTTTGGTGGGAAATTTACTCGGTTGTACAGAGAAACAAGGATAGCATACATAGTAAGCGACCCTCAAAACCCAAACAATTTCCCTATTTACATTGCGGATCAAGATTTAGGAAATTGTATCTTATCTTTTGATGATGGTTTAGATGGTTGTCCTGAGGAAAAAGATATAGAGCAGGAAGAGTCAATTTATATGATAGAGGATCTGTGTAACACTGGTGTTTGGAAAATGTATTTTGACGATGCCTCATCTTGTGAAGGGGCTGGTGCAAGAGTGCTTTTAGTGGCTCCCGATGGAAATTTCGTGGTTCCCTTTTCCTACAGACTGCAATGGGATATAAATTATACTAACAATGTATGTGAATACGAAGCGTTGGTCTTAGGATTAGAGGATGCCAAGAATCTTAAAATAAATAACTTAGAGGTATACGGAGATGCAGAGTTAATAGTCAAACAAATAAATCGATAGTACCAAGCCAAGCATCCCAGATTGAGATCATATAGGAATTGTGCATGGGATTTGATAGAAAACTTTTTCTCGTCCGTAAATGTCCACTTCATCCCATGCACAGAGAACTTACATGTCGATGCATTGTCTAAAGCATCTTCAACCTTCTCTCCTCCCATGACTTTCAAGTCGAAGTATCATATAGAGATCATAAACAAACCATCTATACTAGACAATATCCATCACTGGCAGGTTTTTGAGGATGACGAACAAATTAAGAAGTTTTTGGAAGCAGTAGGTGAATTCTTTGAAACTCATGCAGACCAAGAAAATAAAAATGACCCGATATGGATCATGCAAGAAGGGGAGGACCCCGAAGCTTTCCGAGACAAAATCTCAAATCATCGCATGCTGGTCCTTAAAAACAACCAGATTCCAAAAGGATTGATTCCTTTAGAAAGAATTTTTTATCAAAGTGACATACCTGTAAAATCCACCTTACAACCTGATGCAACACGCACTCGCAAGCACGTCCGCTCACAGGATCTTTCCTTCTTCCATGGCCCGAAGAAATCTAATGTTCTTCTATTCCCCTATTAGGAAATCTGAACCCACAACAATCCTCATGGGATCCCCCCTCTTTCCTTATCGGGAGATCGGACTTCGCAACTCGGTGAATCCTAAGGTCGAGCGTTGGTTTCACGAATCACCAAAACCCGACAACAGTCAATGCTGAATCTTTACCCCTTCCTATCGGGATTTTCCCTATCGCGATTTCAACACTCGCGATGTCAAACAACTCACTTTATCGACTCTCGAACCTTGATATGCTGAAACTCCAACACACGTGCGAGTTTGACCTTTCAACGCCTTCACTCCATCGGCATTTCGGAGTTCACAATATCGCGAATCCTGATGCGATTGTTTCGGGACTTCTCGCTGCAAAACCCCAAAATAGCATGCCACCTGTACACGTTGTCGACCCTTGTGGCCCCACACAATATCCTTAGCCATCGGGATATCACATTTCACGATTTCACGATTCCCGTTGCCAAACCTTCGACTCTTTCTCTCACGAAATCCCGATAGGTGATTCCGCGAGTGATCCAACGGCCCTGGCTGGCTTGGATCAATGGCTCTATCTGTTATGAGATTAAAACTTCGCAAATACTTACCATGTCCCTCATACTCCTCCACGAGATCTAACGGCTCGCAGGATGTCGCGAATCCTCCTCGGAGAATACCGACCGTCCGTTCCTCTTTGGCGATTTCTACAAATGACCAAGTGTTCCTCCACGGAACTCATCCACCTGCGTGAAAACTTGTGATGCTTCTTATGAACTTCAAGTCACAGCTTCCCTGCACTGTCCTTTCACAATATTGAATGCCTTATCCTTCCTGAGCTTTCTCACAACTCTGAGTCTTAGAAAAGACTCTTGCGCGCACTCCTTGCAGCAAACCTTCAACCACGTCCAAGTGTTGAAGTCCTTCGACTCTGCACACTCCTGCAGTAGAAGTCTCTCGATTTCTTACTCAGATTCATGATTCTGAGACTTTCCTTGGCATGCGCACTCCTTGCACGGCTCCTGCACCCAACTACACCTTTGGGTGAATGAGAACAAAAGTTACCCTATCTGAAACCTTCATCAACGCACTCCTTGCGGACACTTCAACTGCACTCCTTGCAGGAACTCTTGCTCAGATAGAGAAACAATTGAAACTCATTCTTTCTTCCTCTCAGATTTCAAACTCAAACATGAAATCATATACACAGCATATAAAGAAAATGTATAACAGGAAGCAAACATTCAAGATCATGTCATTCAACATCAATACACAGAGAACAGACACAAAAAACCATGAATTTGAACCAACTTCTTTCTATTAATTCAAATGTTTGTACATGGGTGTTCTTACACATCTCTTTGCATGCTCTTTCTCTTCTCCTTCTTCAATAATGTTACAATATACAATGAGGGTGTCTATATCCTGTCTCCCTCTTACGCTCTAAAACTGTCTAATCTAGAATTAAATTCTATCTTCCTGCATTAACTACTTTAAATGCCTTCTACCTAGTAAGGACAAGAGATAAAGGCTCAAGGTCCATTTACATTTTACAAGTACGCCTTCTCTTAATGACTTCATTTAAGATTGCGCAACAATTTCAAGGTGTTTTCAAAATTTGTGCCGGTGCTTGTCCAGTTGTCTGTTGTCTTCCGCACTAGCTCGCTTGATGTTGTTGGTGATGCTCCTGCATCATACTTCCTCGCTTGAAAATTTTCATAGGCTCCTTTCCATGAGCTCCCGCACGATATGTCCATGCTTATGTATCTTTTCTTTGATCTCCCAGCTAGCATCTTCAACTGGATGGTTCTTCCATTTGACCAGATACTCAAAGTATTCTTTCCTCCTGGTCTTCTTACCAATTCTTTTGTCCAGTATGCACTCCATCTGCAGCTTATCTGCAACTGGCATCTTCTTCATCCATTGGATCACTGGCTGCTTATCTCCAGTCTTTGTTTCCTCAGTTCTATGGGTATAAATCTGAGATATTGAATATCGGAGAAATTATGATCCCATCGGGTAATTCAATTTCATAAGCATTTGCCCCAAATTTCTTCAAGACCCTACATGGCCCGATTTTCTTCATTTTCAGCTTATTATATGTTCCTCTCGGGAACCTTTCCTTCCTCAAATGTGCCAGAATCAAGTCACCAACCTCGAACTGAAGTTGTCTTCTATGCTGATCGACTCTACGCTTATACTCCTGACTTGAATTCTGTAGTCGCTCCTTCACCTGGCTGTGAAGTTCTTTTATTGCTTGTGCGAATTCTTCTACACTAGCGCTCCTAGTCATAGTCTGTTATGAATCCCTCAGTTCAGAAATTCCTCTTGGTTGCATGCCATAGACAACCTGAAATGGACTCTGCCATGTGCTCCGATTAACTAAGTCATTATATGAAAACTCTACCTGTGGTAATATGTTGTCCCACTGGCTGTGGTGTTCTGTTACCAAGCTTCTCAGTAAGTCTCCCAGACTTATGTTTACCACTTCTGTTTTTCCATCCGTCTAAGGATGATACGCTGAACTAAACAACAAGTTAGTCCCCATTTTCTTCCATAAGGTCCTCCAAAAATGCCCTATGAATTTCGTATCTCTGTCCGAAACTATACTTCTTGGTAACCCATGAAGTCGAATGACCTCTTTGAAAAACAGGTTCGCGATGTGAGTCACGTCACTAGTCTTCTGACATGGAATGAAGTGTGCCATTTTGGAAAATCTATCAACCACCACAAAGATTGAATCAACACCTCTTTGTGTTCTTGGAAACCCCAATACAAAATCCATGCTAATCGCATCCCACGACCTCTCTGGTATGGGAAATGGTTGATAAAATCCTGCATTCTACTTTCTTCCCTTCGAATGCTGGCAAATTCTGCATCTATCCACGAATCTCTTGATGTCTTCTCGCATTCCCGGCCAAAAATATGACTCATTCAGCTTTGTGAACGTCTTCTCATGACCAAAGTGCCCTGCCAACCCTCCACTGTGTTTCTCCTTCAACAGATTCTCCCTCATGGAGAATTTCGGAATACACAACTGATTACCCTTAAACAGTAATCCTTCTTGGATCATGTACTCGGCCCACTGGCTTCTGTCTCTGAGAACTGGATTCTCAGCTGCTTCATACGCTTCTTTAAAATCCTGATCATCTGCGTACATGTTCCTGAGATCATCAAAACCCAACGTTTTGACTCGGAACTCCTGCAACAGCAAACACTTCCTGCTCAAAGCATCAACCACTTTGTTAGCAGTACCAGAAATATGTTTAATTACAAATGTGAAATTCTGCATATACTCAACCCATTTGACATGTTTCTGATTCAACTTCTCATGTTGAGTCGCAAACTGTAATGCATGATTATCACTGTACAATACAAACTCTTTTGGGATCAAGTAATGCCTCCATTTCTTCAGTGCCTGAATGATAGCATAAAACTCCTTATCATAAGTGGAGTACTTCACCTTCGCCTCATTCAGCTTCTCACTGAAGTATGTGATTGGCCTGTCTTCTTAACTCAAGAATGCCCCAATTGCAAATCCACTTGCATCTCATTGCACCTGAAATGTCTTCTGGAAATTCAGCAACACCAAAACTGGTTGTTCCGTAATCTTCCTCTTCAACAGGTTGAAACTCCTTTCAGCCTCCTCTGTCCAGTGAAAATACTTGTGTCTTTTCTTCACTGTATCCATCATCGCTGTGCTAATTCCACTAAAATTCCTGATGAATTTCCGGTAGAAACTAGCCAATCTGTGAAAACTTCTCACCTCAAAAATATTCTTCGGTGATGGCCAATTCTTGATTACCTCCACCTTATCTGGATCCATCCTCAACTCATTTGCAGAAATGACAAATCCCAAGTAAATGAGTTTTGTCTTCATGAATGAGGATTTCTTCATGTTTATCAACAACTTCTCCTGCTGTAACCTCTGCATCACTGTAGCCAAATGCTTCAAGTGTTCTGCCACTGATTTACTGTAAATCAGTATGTCATCCAAATACACAATGAAAAATTTCCCGATGAACTCCTTCAGAACTTTGTTCATCAACCTCATGAAGGTAATCGGTGCATTTGTTAAGACAAATGGCATAACAAGCCATTCATACAAACCTTCGTTGGTTTTGAATGCAATCTTCCACTCATCACCTTCTCTCATGCAAATTTGATGATAACCGCTTTTCAAATCTATCTTTGAAAAGTATTTTTCTCCACTTAAGCAATCCATTAGATCATCCATCCTCAGAAATGGAAATATGTACCTGATGGTTATCTTATTAATCACCCTAGAGTCAGTACACATCCTCTAGCCTCCATCTTTCTTCGGACTGAGTACTGTTGGAACAACACATGGACTCAAGCTTTCCCTGGCCAAACCTTTGTCCAACAACTCCATGACCTGCCTCTTAACCTGTTCATTCTCTTGCGGCGTCAATCTGTACACGGCTTTATTTGGCAAACCGGATCCTGGTATAAGGTCAATATGGTGACTCACACTTCTGATCGGTGGTAATGAACGAGGTAATTCGTCCACTACTATATCAGCGAACTCTTCTAGCAGTTCCTGAATTTCCTCTGGGAAATCATCCACTCTTGTGCTAGTCAGAACAATATTTGGTTTCCTGACCACAAAGAACTATGGATCCTCCTTCTTCTTAACCTTTGTAAGAAGTTCCTTCCCACTCATGAGAAGTACTATGTTTATTACTTCCGGCTTCACCTCCTTATCCTTAATTGGAAGCAACATGTGTGTCCTCCCATTCTTCTCCAGGGTGTATGTGTTCATTCTCCCATCATGAATCACATTCCTGTCATATTGCCATGGTCTACCCGACAATAGATGACAAACATCCATAGGAATGGCATCACATAATATCTTATCATTATATCCTCCTATCTTAAATTCAACTAAACAATGTTTAGTGACAGTTACCTGGTGTCCTTTCTGTAGCCACGAAATCATGTATGGGCTTGGATGATCAATCGTCTCCAGCTCCAGCTTCTCTACCATCTCGGTTGAAACGAGATTATCCGTGCTACCACTATCTACAGTGACCTTTCATACCCTGTCCTTGGTCTTGCAAGCAGTCCTGAAAATTCTGGTCCTTTGGACTGAACTCTCCACCTCCTTCTCTGGTGTCAAAAGAGATTTTTGCATCATCAGGGATCTTCCACCTTTAGCGTCTTCTGCCTCAACATCCCGCCTCTATGCTTCGGCGATGTGAGTTTCTCCAATCTCTTTCTTTTTATCTGGACACTCGTAAGACTTGTGCCCATTCTTTCCACATGTGAAGCATGTGATGACTCCACCTCTTCCTCTTCCTCTACCTCTGGTACGAGGAAAAGTGTTGTTGTCAGCATAATCTCCTCTCTGCTTAGTATGTTGTCCTCTTTGTTTAGCATATTTCCCTCGCTGTGAACTTCCACCTCTCTCTGTTCAAGTCTAAGGTTTCTTCCAGTCTTCCTTGGGATTCTGGTTTCTATCCTGGGCAACTGACTTGCCTCTGGGATGACTTCTACCTCGCCCTCTTTGACTCTGCTTTCGGCTCAGCTTCTCTTCCGCTTTCAGAGCCAATTGATAAGCATCTTCCACTGTCTAGATGGTTACCATGCTCATCTCATCTTGAATGTCATACCTCAGGCCATTCATGTACCTGGCAACCTTTTCATCATCACTCTCCTGATGACCTGCCCTGATGTTTAGTCTGTAGAATTCCTTAGTGTATTCTTTCACTGTCATTAGCTTCTATCTCAGGTTCTGCATCCTCCTGAACAGAGTAATTTGATAGTCTCTCGGGATGAATTTCGCCTTCATCTTTGCGATCATTCGATCCCAGCTCTTGATCTTCTGCTTTCCATTGCAGCATCTGTCAGCTTGTAGTTCATCCCACCATGTTGCATGTCCTTTCAGCCTTGCGACAACATGCTTGACTTTCTTGTCCTCTTCAACATCTTCATAGTCGAAGTATGTGTCAAGAGCTCTAATCCAGTCTAGAAGCTCCTCTGCATCCAAGTTTCCCTCGTAAACTAGAATGTCCATCTTTTCTCTTGCACCCATCCTGGCAATAGCTCTGATTAAACGCTCGTTTGATGCATCTTCAACTGCAACTTCTTCCTCTCGTTCAGCCTCAACTTCGCTCTCGGAATCACTAAGATCCCCAGCACTAGCTGTATGCCTTTTTGCTGTCTCCATGTCTTCGAGTCTAGCTCATAGATCTCACATTTGTCTCTCCATAGCTAGATCTGCCATCTGCCTGCCTCTTCGTCTCGACATTTCCCTATCCTCTGGATCGGGTGACTGCATGTCCCTTCTCCTTGGAGGCATGGTGAATTCTCTTCTTCTCTACTACAAAAAGCAAAGAACCTTTCTGTGCTCTGATACCAAATTGACGCAGCACACACTTGCAAGCACGTCCGCTCACAGGATCTTTCCTTCTTCCACGGCCCGAAGAACTCTATTGTTCTTCTATTCCCCTATTGGGAAATTTAAACCCACAGCAATCCTCGTGGGATCCCCCCTCTTTCCTTATCAGGAGATCGGACTTCACAACTCGGCGAATCCTAAGGTCGAGTGTTGGTTTCACGAATCACCGAAACCCGACAACAGTTAATGCTGACTCTTTACCCCTTCCTATCGGGGTTTTCCCTATCGCGATTTCGACATTCGCGATGTCAAACAACTCGCTTTACTGACTCCCGAACCCCAATACGCTGAAACTCTGACACACATGCGAGTTTTACCTTTCAACGCCTTCACTCCATTGGCATTTCGGAGTTCGCAATATCGTGAATCCTGATGCGATTGTTTCGGGACTTCTCGCCGTGAAACCCCGAAATAGCGTGCCACCTGTCCACGTCGCCGACCCTTGTGGCCCCACACAATATAATTAGCCATAGAGATATCACATTTTGTGATTTCGCGATACCTGTTGCCAAACCTTCGACTCTTTCTCTCACGAAATCCCGATAGGTGATTCCACGAGTGATCCAACCTGGCTGGCTTGGATCAATGACTCTATCTATTCTAAGATTAAACCTTCGTGAATACTTACTGTGTCCCTCCTACTCCTCCGCGAGATCTAACGGCTCGTGGGATGTCACGAATCCTCCTCGGAGAATACCGACTGTCCGTTCCTCTTTGGTGATTTCTACAAATGACCAAGTGTTCCTCCACGGAACTCGTCCACCTGCGTGAAAACTTGCGACGCTTCTTATGAACTTCAAGTCACAGCTTCCCTGCATTGTCCTTTCACAATCTCGAAGGCCTTATCCTTCCTGAGCTTTCTCACAACTCTGAGTCTTAGAAAAGACTCTTGCGCGCACTCCTTGTGGCAAACCTTCAACCACGTCCAAGTGTTGAAGTCCTTCAACTCTGTGCACTCCTGCAGTATCAGTCTCTCGATTTCTTGCTCAGATTCACGATTATGAGACTTTCCTTGGCCTGCTCACTCCTTTCACGGCTCCTGCACCGAACTGCACCTTTGGGTGAATGAGAACAAAAGTTACCCTATCAGAACCCTTCGTCAATGCACTCCTTGCGGACACTTCAACTGCACTCCTTGCAGGAACTCTTGCTCAGATAGAGAAACAATTGAAACTCATTCTTTCTTCCTCTCAGATTTCAAACTCAAACATGAAATCATATACACAGCATATAAAGCAAATGTATAACAGGAAGCAAACATTCAAGAGCATGTCATTCAACATCAATACACAGAGAACAGACACAAAAAACCATGAATTTGAACCGACTTCTTTCTATTAATTCAAATGTCTGTACATGGGTGTTGTTACATAGCTCTCTGCATTCTCTTGCTCTTCTCTTGATTCAATAATATTACAATATACAATGAGGGTGTCTATATCCCGTTTCCCTCTTGTGCTCTAAAACTGTCTAATCTAGAATTAAATTCTATCTTCCTGCATTAACTACTTTAAATGCCTTCTACCTACTAAGGATGAGAGCTAAAGGCTCAAGGTCCATTTACATTTTACAAGTGTTCCTTCTCTTAATGACTTCATTTAAGATTGCGCAACAATTTCAAGGTGTTTTCAAAATTTGTGCTGCCGCTTGTCCAGCTGTCTGTTGTCTTCCGCGCGGGCTTGCTTGATGTTGTTGGCGATGCTCCTGCATCACAACCCCAACCAGAAGAAGTGGAGGACTGTGATATAGGAACCAAAGAATAATCTAAGATGGTAAAAATATCCAAGTTCCTCCTTCCTGAAGTAAAAAGTAAATATAAAGACCTACTCAGACAGTATAAGGATGTTTTCGCCTGGTCTTATGATGAGTTAAGGACTTACGACACTTCTGTAATTGATCACAAGATACCTCTAAAGCCTGGGGTCAAACCATTTAGGCAAAATCTTAGACATATCATCCCCATATTGTTACCTGTGATTGAAAAAGAAGTTAAGAAACTTTTAGACGCGAAAATAATAGTACCTCTGAGATATTCGAACTAGGTAGCAAACCTGGTCCCGGTCAGGAAAAAGAGTGGGGAAATCAGACTGTGTGTGGATTTCAGAAATCTAAATAAGTCATCTCTCAAGTATAACTATCCGCTGCCCAAAATGGACCATTTGTTAGAAAAGGTAGTTGGAGCCAACCGAATGTCTATGATTGACGGGTTCTCTAGTTTTAATCAAATCGCGATGAATGAACAAGATAGAGAAAAAACCACTTTCACCACACCATGGGGTACGTTCATGTATGACAAAATGCCTTTTGGTTTGATGAATGTAGGGGCCACATTCCAACGCGCTATGGACATCACTTTCATAGGAGAAATGGATAAGTTTGTAGTCATTTATCTCGATGATTTGACGGTTTTCTCTAAAACCGACGAAGAACACTTGATACATCTTAAACAGACTTTCGAAAAATGCCACAGGTTTGGTCTATCTTTAAATCCAAAGAAATCACATTTCGCCATGCGGGAAGGTACGCCTTTGGGTCATATCGTATCTAGGTATGGAATCAAGATTGATCCTAAGAGGATTGAAGCAATAGATATTATAAATATTCCCAGAAATGTAAAAGAGATTCAATCTTTCTTAGGAAGAATAATTTTTTTACGAAGATTTATCCTGAATTTCACTGAGATTGTAAAATTGATCACAGGTATGTTGAAGAAGGACAATGAAGTAAAATGGACAACTGAGGCCAAAGCATCATTCACACATATTAAGAAAGTCATAAGCGAGGCACCCGTGTTAGCGAGCCCAGACTATCTAAAAGATTTCCTGATTTTCTCATTTGCCTCCGAACACACTATTGCCGCGGTGCTCCTACAAAAGAATGAAGAAGGTTTTGAACAACCAATCGCCTTTTTCAGCAAGAGCCTTATAGACATAGAACTGAAGTATGATATAATAGAAAAACAAACGTACACCATGGTAAAAGCATTAAAGGCATTCAGAACGGATGTGCTACACTCCAAGATAATTGTGTACGTACCTACCAGTTCTGTGAAAGATATTTTGGTACAACCAAACAACGATGGAAAAAGAGGGCGATGGCTCGCCAAAATCCAAGAATTTGATCTGGAAGTCAAACCAACCAAATTGATAAAAGGGAAAGGCCTGGCCAAACTCTTAGCTGAGCTGAATTTCAGAGCCCTGGGTATCAATTGCCTGCAGGAAGGTGATGAATACATGAACCTGAATGAGCTAAATGAGAAAACAAGTCCAAACAATATCGAAGAGAAGTTCATATCATCAAGCTGGTACAGAGACATAGTATCATCCTTGCTAACTCTAAAATACCCAAATGAGTTATCACCATCAAAAGCCAGAACTTTAAAACTCCATGTAGTTAAATATTGTATCGTCGAAAGCCATCTATATTCAAAATATCCACTTAGTTTCCTGTTAGTTTGTTTAGTTGAATCGGAAACTCAGGGGGTTATAGACGAATTTCATGAGGGAATCTATGGGGGGCATCATGCTTGGAGAGCTATAGCTTACAAAATTCTGAGGGCTGGGTATTACTGGCCAAAACTTTTCTCGGACGTTAATGCCAAAGTCCGAGCCTACAATCCTTGTCAACTGTTTGCAGGTAAACAGAAGCTCCCGACACTGCCTTTAGTTCCAGTCAAATTTGAAGCCCCATTTCAGCAATGGGGTCTAGACTTCATAGGCAAGATTAATCCCCATTCCAGTGCTCAACACAAGTGGATCATAACTACAACAGATTATTTTACTAAATGGGCGAAAGCCATTCCAACCAAAAGGGCAACAGACTCGGTGGTAATCGATTTCTTAGAAGACAATATTTTGTCTAGATTTGGTTGCCCCCGAAAGATAGTTACAGACAATGCCCAAGCCTTTAAATCTATGGCTATGATCAGCTTCTGTCAAAATTACAACATCGTTCTTGGCCATTCCACAGCATGTTACCCCCAGGGAAATGGATTGTCCGAGTCATCTAACAAGAGCCTCGTAAATATAATCAAGAAGGTATTGGATGAAAACAAAATATCTTGGCATGTGCACTTAAAATACGCATTATGGGCGAATCACATAAGCACAAAAAGGTCTATCAGCATTTCGCCTTTTCAAATGGTATATGGGATAGATGTTGTTCTACCTATAAACCTAGCGCTCCCAGTGATGAAGTTATGGCAAGATCAAAATGAAGAACCCAATCACGTCACCAGGAGGATAAATCAGCTGATCGAGATTCAACAGCATAGGGTCGAAGTAGATGAAAAGTTGCAGAAATACCAAGATGACATGAAGGCATTATTCGACCCCAAATCAAAGGACAGAGATTTCCTCCCAGGTGATTTAGTGTTAAGATGGGATGCAAGAAAGGAAGAAGTAGCAAAACATGGTAAATTTGACCACCTCTGGTATGGGCCATTCACGGTCTCATCTCTAAAAGGAAAAAATTCTTTCCTACTGGAAAATATAGACGGAGAAATCCTCAACGCCCCTGTCAACGAGCGTTATCTAAAGCATTATATGACGTAACAGTCGCCCAATTCTATATATATATATATATATATATATATATATGTATATACTTACTTTGTATACATATACATACACACATATACTTACTTTGTATACATATACATACACACATATACATACATATATATATATATATATATATATTTACGCATTGCCTTTTAATTTTCTTTTTCTTTTATGAACTTTCGACACCTTTCGGATAGCCCCGATAACCTTCCTATTTGCCTCTTACAGGATTCCAGCTGCACATAAAACAAGCAGGAAAAGTAAACTGAAAGTTCGTCTCAGAAATAAATCGGCTTAAACAGGTGATACCCAAGAAATCTGATATTTTACAAAGAAATTGAAACGAAAAGGTAAATATGAGATTTCCTAAAAGACATTTTCTAAAGGACTATTAAAGAAAATCAAGGTAATCTCATCCAAACAACAATATCGACTGAACTAATAAATGACAGAGTTGTTTCTTTGTTTAATCGTCTATAAAAAATCAAGGCAAATTGAATGATTCACCCAAATTAAAAGTAGTCAGTCAAAGTAAAAGTATCCCCGAAAAAGATCTACAAGAGTCAGTTTTGAATTTTTTACCTCTGTATTTTCAGTCCGTAAGTCACTGCCTATCACCCTTTTCTATCTTTGGGTTTACCTTTTGAAAAGTCAACATCTTTCTGTTTCGCATAAGAAAGGATAATAGTTTTTGTTTCAACCTCATGAGCTTCAAAGCAGATGGAAGAAAGAAAGCAGGTCTTCATAACTCCTCGATCCCTTGCTAAACGAAGGGGCACTTAAAGCGATCCTAACTTTCCTAGGTTTTTCAACAATATCGGAGGATTGAAGCTTGCTCAAATAGAATGCCCTAAGAAAGTTATTTTCCCTTTTTTCCCTAAGAACGAAGGTGTTGTGAAGATCAAGGGAAGGTTGGTACTGAGTAATCAAAGTAAGTTGATAGACCTATAATGCAAAATATTACACAGATATCATCCCTGATACAAACTGATTACCCCCATCTTCGCGCTCTAAAAAATAAATTATAAGACAGGTGGTGAAAGGAAATTCAGAAATGATTGCCCCCATCTAGTCCAAGAGACGATGAAAGGAAATTCAGAAATGATTGCCCCCATCTAGTCCAAGAGACGATTAAAGGAAATTTAGAAATGATTGCCCTCGTCTCATCATTTAAATGCATAAATATATTCCGAAGTGGTGAAAGGAAATTCAGTAAAAGGGGCCAGATAACTTCACCGGGGTACTGAATAGGCTCGCTGGCAGTGAAGCAATATCTGAGATATATGTAAGGTTGTTATACATGAATATCACTCTACTTTGGTAACCAATTCTTTTTAAAAACCTGATCTACATCCCAAGTTCAAACAAGATTCCCTAATTAAAAACATATAATCTTCTTCTTTTGATGCAAGCTGATAGCCACAAGATCTTTTGGGTCTCCTAGGACTATTTGATTGTCTTAAGGCAGACCTGATTTTAGTAACGGGAAAGGAAAAGTCGTGAAAGGGACTATGGCTAAATTTAAAAAGAATATCTGAGTTTGAAAAGATTTTCAAGGTAAAAAACAAAGTCTTTTTCCCCTTCGATACCCTGTTCTCGGGAACCTTTCGCCTGATTGAAACTATTGACTCCATTTACCCAATATCGGCATGTGGTCTATTGTTCTTCCCGTATTGCAAGAAAACGGGATCCCTAGTTGGAGCCTATGTTGGAGTTGCCTTTGTTTTTCTAGCCCGTCTCGAAATTCATGTCTTAATGCTCAAAATCGAGAGATGGTTTTCGTATGTCTGTGGTTTCAAAATCTCTAAAGTCTTATCACGCACCAGCGATGATTATTGTACTCTCAAGGTGAGTTCTACTTTTCGGAAAAAAATTCTCCCCCCTTTTTGTTCTACCTCGGGATTTCTCATGTTACATGCTATAGATCACATAGTTCACAAGTCCCGAGCGACGAAACAACGAAGTCGCTTTAAAATTTTACCCCAGGCCAGTGACGGGAGTAAAGTTTTCCTAAATCACGATTAAACATTATCAGGTTTTCGCGCTTCGGCGTTCACTAAGTCCAAAACTCTCTTATCGTATCCCCGATAGCTGAAACCACGAAGTCCGCATGTTAGTAACCCGTGTCAAAATTAAAGGGAAAAACTAACCCATGGTTAAGTTCCGTCGGCAATTCGCCACTCGGCGTTTTCTTTTCAAAAATGTATACTATCTAAGCCCCGAGTCTCGAAGTCACGATAAGGATATGAACCTAATTAATTAATCACTTAATCCGAGTTTATTTTTCCTTTTAATTAAAACGTATTATTGCGATCTCGCGGTTTCGCAGCTCGGCATGCAAACTTCCCGAAAACTTATCTTCGAAGCTCCGAGTCGTGATATGGCAAATAAAATAATTACGTAATAAATTAAGCGCCTAATCACGATTGCAGTTTTATTAACCAAAATCGATCATTGCAAATTCGGGGGTTAAAGGTTCAAAGAGTTAAAGCAAAATTCCCGATACCATGAGTACCGAAAGAGTAATTAACGTTGGTAAAACCAGATTAATTAAGCTAAATCAATATCTCCCATGTTTTGATGCTGGTACGATTTACAAGGTAGTCTTATTTCTTCCATACGCCAACTAACATTTCTAACCGCCAAAATTTATGGCATTAGTTATGAAATAAGGCGAATCGACGAATAAAGATTGTTTTTTATGGCTAAATTTATTTCTAAACATGATTTGACAGATCTCTTCTAAAAAGTACCGAGTTTTCGAATATATATAAAGTTGTTATTTGTTATAACAAGTTCACTTATATATTGCGCAGAGCACATTTTCTCAGTGAACTAACTTCTGTATGTATACGTACTTTTATCGCAGAAGAGCCAAAGTAGGATCGCCCGTCATGGCCCCACGAAAAGCATCCAAAGCTAGCATTGAGGTTTCAGGACAAGGTTCAAACAATGTCGTTGATACTTCACCTCGAAGTGTCGACTCTGTCCCAAACTGGTCGTTCGTCTCGGATGTTCTGTAGGCCGAATTAGTCGATTATTCCGATGATTCCAGCGACAATGAAAAAGACGATATAACCACCAAGTATAATATCGTCATTCAATCGGGAATGCATAAAGTAGCAGCCAGGCCACGACTACTGCCATATTATGATATGGTCCGATGGGAATTATACCATGTGGACATACCAACCAGAACCATCATGAATGAGCAGAAGGTCACCATAGGGACTTTCAGGCCTAAACATCTGCAAACCATGTATAAGTTGCCCATAGCATCTGACTTTACATATGGCGCCGAATTCTTGGATGAGTTCAAACAGAAGGAATGTGTACAGTATGATAAAACCATGTCCAGCTTAATAAGAGATTGGGTTTCGCACCCTACGAAGTTCAGGGCAGATAGTCATGGTATATATTCCAATAGCTTTCTTAGAACCGCAGTACAAGTATGTAGCCATGATGACATGTAGATTATACGGGAGAGAGGACACCTCACATTTCTTTCTTCCATGGGTGCCTCTAATATTTCGAGTTTCCAAAGGATGTTCCTTTGACTGGGTGAAAATGTTTTCTGATAGCTTGACCAGTCGGGTCACAGAGTATCGGGTGTAGAAAGAAAGTGGAAAAAATTCTTCGTTTTTTATGTCTGCATACATTATGGACGTCGTGTACTTCCTAACATCGTTCCCCTTCATGAACTGGAGTTGGACTCCAACAAAGGCCGAGCCCATTCATGTCTATCATTCAAAGTTATGGGAAAACAAAGCAGCATATTTCGTATATGAAATATTCAACTGGGTGATGGTGCCTCTGCATGTCACTATTTTCGGTCACCTTCCACCCAAAATCTCGAACAGTATAGTGACGAATCTGAGCAGCATAGTTGACTGATATGTAGAAGTAGAATTTTCATATCTCAGAGTTTTCGGGGCTTCTGTTCCCCCGCATGCATTGTCATTGTTCATTCCCGACAAGCTGGCTTGTCGTGAGGTTGCTAGACAAACAGTAATCGATGGTATAAGCAAGGAGCTTAAGGGATACTCAAAGAAGGTATGGTCACCTTTTCCTATTCATTTGAATTCATATTCTTTATTAGATTTCAGGCATGCCAAAGCTAAGGCAGCAGCCCTGGAAGACCTAAATTTGGTCCTCATTGAATACAAGAAGCACGATCCTCAAAGGGTCGTGAGTAATCATTTGGCCAGTTGTGGGCTCAAGAGATTTGAGCACGAAAATTCGCCCTCGGATGACATTTTTCGAGGTGCAAGATATTATGTCGAGATTTTAGCTCGGATCCAAACATTGGCACCTGAAGAGAGGGCCGATGTTCTGAAATTCCAAGAACATCAACGTAGTTTCCTTCCCACAGTATTACGGGATGAGAATCCGAGTACAGTGGAGGCGAAACAAAAAGATGTCGAAGGCTCCAAGGATGCGACCCCCAGTCAAGAAAAACACCAAGACAGGGAAGAGAAAACTAAGAGTCTGAAAGAAGAGATAAAGACTCCCGAACTGCCGAAGAAGCAAAGTCTGGTTACTACTCCGGGACCATCAGCGAAACAAATTGGAGATCCTATCACATCAATTACTCCCTTGCAATCGACTCAGGGAAATATTGACGCAGGGTGGATCTTCAATGAAGAGTTGAGGACTATAAGGGTGGAAGAGCTCCCTCCAAATGAGTTCTTCTTCGATAAGAAAAGAAAGACAGTAGTAAAGAGAGAGTTCTACCAGGAAGGAGAATTGACAGTCAAGAAATACAAAGTTATGACTGATGGGAAGGACAAGAAGAATGAACAGTTCGCAACAGAAATAGATGGGACATTAGGCATTAGGTGCATATGTCACAGCGAACCAATTTTCAATCGGGGTTTTGAAAAACTAGCTTAAACGAAAAAATCGCCTCATCAAGACCCTTGAAGCCAGACTAGCCACAACAACAGAGAATGCCAAAGACTAGACGAGTGTAGGTATAGAGCAAGCAAGGTTGGCCGATAAAAATGAGATAGAGCTTCTCAAGACTAAGCTCGAACAAGCACAGCTGGTGGTTCGGGATGGTCAGATGCAAGCGAGCCAGCAAAAAGATTTGGTCGAATAGCTGCAGGCTAGGGTGGAAATCGCCGAATGCAAAGTGATAAATATTGGGATGTTTTAGTCCCAAGCGATGGAGATTTAGAGCAGAGTCTCTGCGGCCCAATGAAATTTACTTGGCAAGGTAGAGGAGATTTGGGACAATTGCTTGCTGGTTAATCAAGTTTTGGAGAATTTAACTGCTAGAGAAAGGGAAGTTGGAGTATCACGGGTCGCCTTCCAAGAGGCTGTGATAGCCACAAACAACAGGGATTCGGGAAGTACTCCCAGGTTCACCATTTCGGAGCAGACCAGAGGAAACATTCTATTAAAAGAATGGGAGCACAGCATCGCGGAAGACAAGCTACAAGCCAAAAGGGTAACACATTCCTTAGAAGAGGCCTTTAGTTCTATAGATGGCAATCTGCTAGGCATTGATAGTGGGGGTAATGCCGAGGCATTGATTCAAATAAAGGCATTGATTCAAATAAAGGTATTGATTCAAATAAATATGTCAAAAATCTCGCTTGATTTAAAGGAAAAAGAGGAAAGAGATTCAGCCGAGATATCCCAAGTGACTATGGCAGACATAGTCCAAATAGACAAATGTATGATTAAACGAAGCGCGCACTTATGTGTTATCGACATCATAGATAGACAGATGGAAGACAGGCTGTCACAATTAGCCCGAGATTGTTACTCTTTTGAAGCCAACTGTCAAGCAGAACCGTCGAGGTTGATATCTCGGCTAGTTGAAAGATGTGTCACCTGTACCGAGCACGCGCGAGGACAAACTTCTGGCACCAAGTGAAGACAAAGAAGAGGAAATGGAGCGATTTCTCTCCTCCCTATCATAACCAAATTTTTTGTAACGATTTAGATTCCATCTTATTGTAAAAATGTATAAATATATCATAGAAAGAAAGAAAAAAGGGTTGGACCTTTTTGTGTCGATTGTAACAGAGGTTTTACATTTTGAGAGTTAATACAAAGCAAATCTGAAGATTCTCAATTCCGTCACGACTGTGTTATGAGTTTGTTTTCTTGTATCTCATATTTTGTTTCATTTCATATTCCTAAATGATGAATGCTTCGTTATAATTTAGTACAACCTCTACTATAACGAATGAATTTTGGTTTTCTATATTGTTTACTGTTTTTCCTCTGTACCAGCTATCAGCAGGTATAAGACCAGTCAACACTTTCATAATTCTATTTATATTTTATGCTTCATCTGGTTATTTCTTTACATTTTTCTTCTTCTGTTTATACGTGAGCTTCTCCCTTGATAGGATCCTTACTCGATAGACAACTAAATTTTTTTCTCCCACCTCACACATTCTATTAAAATATAACCCAGTTACTGGAAAGAGCCTTTGATTTGCATTCCTTTTATTCCTGAAACCGTAAACTCTCTTTTATATGACCGAATTGAAACAACACTTAATTCTTCCTTTGAGATTTCCTTATTTTATTGTTCCTCCATGACTGTCTCAGTACCAACATAGCCCAATATCGAACCCGGATTATCAAACCAAACACACATTGCCTTAAATCTTTTCGATACTATCCTTAAAACAACCACTACACGGGTTGAACTCAAACGTTCATGGGCAACGATTGAACAGGATATAAACATTCAGGAACAGTTGGAAGCTAGACAACGCCAACGCAAAAATCTTCCTTAGTTTCCCTTGCCGAAGGTTGACGTTTCTCTCTTCTCTACCTTTTACCCACTTTCGGATGCCTAGACATTGTGATTCTAAGCCTTAAGTACAGACTCTGGAACAACACCCTTCATAAAAAAATAGCACTAATCGTGGTTGTGTCAAGGGAAAATTGTTTGGTCTTTGGAGCGACCCCACCTATTTTAGAAAACACAAATACTAACTATTAAAAGGAAGAGGACAACCTATCTTTGGAGTGACCCCACCAAAGTGGATGCATAGGTTTTTACCTCTCATCTTACCATCTTCTCTCTGCCCTTAGGTCGTCCTTAAAACCAATCTAAAATCATCAAATCAATCTAATTAAAACACTACCTATTACCGTTTACAAATCCTCGGCAATGACGCCAAAATTTTGGTGCAATTATATGTATAATATAATTGACAATCATTAATATGTCAACCATGGTTCGTAATCAATAGAGTTGTTACACCATATGTGTCGGAAATAGATATTTTAACTATGTCTAGTGAGTATAGTAGAAATTAAAGCATTTTCAGATACACACTCTATTTTACCTAAATTCTAATCACAATCCTTAATATGAAATACAATAGAAAATCATTGTGTAAATTCTTTCTAGTCTATACTTCACACACTCTGCAAGATTCAAATGCACTCCAAAGACTATTCTACTTCAGCAAATAACTAGTACATGAAACAAGGTTTTCCATTTACTGGCTCATGAAATACAACAAATGGAATCCTATCGTGTCTCTATAATGACACACTCTTTTAAAATCAATGAATGCAACACAAAAGGAATTTTCACGCAATCTCACAATCTAGAAAATCACTTCATTTCTACACATGGAGCAGAGGTCTCATTGAGCGTCTCCATTTGTTGGCCCTTTTAATATGAAAGATGGATTCTTGAGCTGCTTCTGTACTAACATACCTTTCAATTCAGAATAAATTCTAAGAGAACAATTTCCTTCCTAAGAACACATATTTAGTGATGAAAATGACCACGCTTCAAAAATCTCTGCAACTATTTTAGCATTCTAAATTACTGAAAATGAACATAAGCATAATTCTTACAATGTTGGTGCACCAAACTCATCACACTCATAACATCATATTAGAATTCACACCATGTTCACACTTGACATCTATACTATGTTGAAACCAAATGAGAGCTCAAATTAACAAAGGTAATACCAGGTACTAGATGAATGACTAGAAGGTACAGGACAATCGCAGATCAATACTAGATCACAATAAACGTGTACATAAATCAAATTTACACTATAATTTACAACAATCTCACCAAGTTAGACCATTGGGCCCTTGCAGATGCCAACAGGGAAGATTAAAAAGAACTCACAGAATGATAGATTCTAAGAGATGCACAAGATTAGCAAATTCCACTTCATATTAACCTTCGAAAAATAAGTTTACATAAAAGATGTGTTCATAAATTGATTCATCAACATAACAATATTTGACTCTCCCATCAGTCACTTACAAGCCCATTTTATAAGAAAAACAACCTGATACAATCGAGGTAACATATAACTCAAATACAATATATATCAAATCTTAGTTTATTAATACACAACTTTTCTTGTTTTAACGTTCCTTCATCCTCATGACACGAAGTGCATGAGGATGAAGGAATATCGTATAGACATAGAATAGAGATCTCATTCACCAACTAACTCCTCGAACTCATCAAAATACACATTCAGTTGATCACGTCCATATTTTCAGGTACAGGTACCATATGGATTCTGTTGCAGGTATCAGATGTTTTCTGGAATGTTCTGGTGTAGGTACCGGATGACTTGGAGAACTGTCTTAGAACCCTGTCTTAATATGATTTCCGCAATGAGGCTATTAGATGGAATAAATCACATAGATAACTATTCTAACTATCAATAAACCATGAAAATCATAAGAAAATGTTTATTACCTCATGTACACCAAGAGATAGTTAAATGAGTGTATCATCAGGAAAAATGAGTGGATTACTCATGTTTTTAAGGAAACATAATCGATATAGGATGCAACATCAAGGTGGCAGTGGATGTCAAAAAGAAGATGCAACAAATATTGAACTTGCCTATGTGTATAGTCCTCCACCATGATTCAAATGCACCCTTTAGCTAGCTTTCTTCATAGAATCTTGATCTCCTTATACAAGTGTTAAAAAAATCCACGAATAAGAAGCCTTGATGCAAGGGTTTCTAGATTTTCTAACACAAGGCATCTTTGATTCAATGGTGTTTTCTTTCCCTCTTGCCAAAATTCTTCAAAAAAGATTTGATAAGAGATTTCTCCAACAAGAAAGTTTTACACCATAATTTCTCAAATAGAGGTATCAAGTATCCATACTTCAAAGCATTGTCTTCAAGCACAAGTAGTCAACATTCATTGCCTTCCATTCAGGATCTTCAGAAAAAGTTTGCACATTCTTACAAGTTATAAACCATGCCATCAACTCAATTGGCATTCAAAAGAAAACTAATGAAGGTTTTTGCATTACATCACTACTTTCTTTGAGGCAATGCCACCAAATTTTTAAATGGGAAACTCTTTGAGAATTTTGAAATACTTCACATGAAAATTCAAACAAGAGTTTATCAAACTGACTTGGATTTGTACTTTGCAAGGTATATCATGAATTTATACAATTTTCTAGAAATTTCTTGCATCCATTGTGGGAATTGATGGTGAGGGTAAAATGTGAGCCATTCTATTGCTTCATCTTTTGCCTTTGAACTTCACAAGTTGCAGATTTATAATGCCTTTCCTCCAAGAATTTCACAAAAATCTGCGCATAAAATTCCGAATGCTAGAAGTTATTGAAGGAAGAGGATAATCAAATAATGGTTTCATAATGCTTCATTCACCCATGATTCTTTAAACAAGAGTGACACTTTCCCAAGCATAAGACCTACAAGAAATGGTAAAGGCATCAAGGGATTGCTCTAGTGTAAAAGCCTATCTACAAAAACTTCAAGCTTAAAGTTATTAAAAACAAGGCATGCAACAAGCAAGATCATGGGATGAATTTTTTGATGTAAACAAGACCATCGATGAAGAACTTTCCCATTTCACTTCTCCATTTGAAAAGTCAATATTAAAACCATTCTTCTCTAATTCTTCGATGATAAATTTTTCTCTTCCTTTCTCATTGCAATGCTTGATGATTCAAAACACATTTAACCTTTTTGCAACACAATTCTTTTACTATTAGACATCTCTTCAACAACTATGACAATTAAAAACCAATTTCTTTGACGATGAATTGTTGGAGATATTACACACACCTAGGATATTTTTATTTATTTTCCTATGTTTATTAGTCATTATTGAAGGTCTCCTATTTTTTAGGAACCTCTCCTACATTCTAGGAGAATATTCTCTTCATTTTAGAGTCAGTGACACTTAGTTAGACTAGTGGAAGCCACTCATGCATGGCAACCTCGGTTTTATCACCAACAATTGCATGTATTTCTCTCACTTCCACATGTACTCTCATTTCCACATGTATGACTCAATTATCTCACTTCCACATGTATGACTCAATTAATTGAAGACTACATGACTAATTAACTAGGACTAGGTGGCAATTAAATTAGCTTTTCTTCCAGTGTGCATTAGTTGAGTTATACAGAGTATATCATGTGTAAATTATTATTCATTCATTCATTTGGTTAATACAATTCTATTCTTTTCTCTCCAATTTTTCTTTCTTTTTCTCAGTTTTGTAAGTTGTGTTCTTTCTTTTGCTAGCTAGATCTCTTGTGTAGGTACTCACCACATTCTACATGAATAGCTTTGAACACCAACAAGTTCTATGCCCTCACTTTGAGGATGAAAACACACTGCATGAGAGTTTGGCAATATCATTTGCAAGAGTACTAACAAGTACGCAACCATTAAAACTTGAGAATGTTGCACTTAGTTAGACTAGTGGAAGCCACTTATGCATGGCAACCTCGGTTTTATCACCAACAATTGCATGTATTTCTCTCACTTCCACATGTATGAATCAATTAATTAAAGACTACATGACTAATTAACTAGGACTAGGTGGCAATTAACTCTTGTGTGTGTTCAGATCTCTCTAGACCACCACTATGGTGCATTAGTATACGCCCTCACTTTGAGGATGAAAACACACTGCAAGAGAGTTTGACAATCTCATTTGCAAGTAGTAACCAGTACGCAACCATTAAAACTTGAGAATGCTGCCCAAAAACTGTGAACTCACTATAAATCGATTTCTAAGGGGGGGACACTACCCTTGTGGCTTTGGGCACTATGCATCACTCTGGCAATGAAAAGAATGCTTCCCTACTCTTTGAGAGATGCCTCTGGACAAACTCAAACCTGCAAAATGATTTGGAGATGAGGAGTAGCCAAATGAAGGAGGAGATTATTAGGATGAAAACAAGGAGAAATGAAGGACGAGAGGGAAGCAAACGACCTTGAAAAACCCCAATGTTATCTCCCAAGAAAAATTGGGAGTCACACTTAGCAAACAACCAAACAATGAATGTAATTCATTGAGTTCATGAACCACAGGGCAAATTGCTCAATCTGGATGGCAGACAACAATGTGAAGTGAGTGATTTGCCACTAACATCCACCCACTGAAACTGCATTAACATCCGACTACCGAGTTCTCAATTGCATTCACTAGACAAAACTTTGCACACTATATTTAATATTTATTTCTAAACATTAATTTATTCTAAGTTGAAACATAGGTTCCGTTTTGGATTTGTTCAGCTGAATTAAATAAACTTGTCTTTGTCTCCAATCGACCATTGATTTTGCAACTTTTCTATAGCAACACAAGTCAATATTCTTGGCTCGTTTACTGTCATGTGCCCACACAGTCAACTCCTTTCCATCCTTCATTTTGTGCCTCGTCCTTGACTATGGCTCTATTACAGCTTTGAGCCCATATCAGAAGTGTATACACAATTTGCAATGGACAAAATGGCGGATAGAAGAAAGTACAATTTATATTGATGCATTTTTCTAACAGCCATTTATATAGCCATGAGAATTACGGTTCATTTCACATTCCCTATACATTTATTTCATAATTTACCAACCAAATATAAAACGAAAGAATATGTCAAATAAATTATATTATCAAACCAGTGAAATATCAGGAATGATTAATATTACATTATAATGCATATCACCTGATGGGGGGGGGCAACATTATGAGTAAAAAATAAATTATCACAAGAGAAATGTGTAGCATCATTGAATTCAAGCAGAAAGCTATTATAGCTTCCCATTTACATACAGGTTAGTTTAAGATCAATGTGTTGTTTTGTGACAAGTGAATTTGCCACTGAATTTTATCAATTGGTATCTAACTATTTTGCTGTGAGCGAATTACTGATTTCTACCCGGCCAACAAATTGGTTGACCTTTCCCCCTCACCAAGAATCAGAATCAGAATCAGAGTATGTTACAAAACAAAAACTTGCAGGGTTAGTAACTCCACAATCCCTTGGAGCACATAATCTGGCACCTCCAAAGTTGAAATACCAATCTGGCTTTCCCTGATCTCCAATTTAGAAACGAGGGATAGGAGTACAAAAGCCATTAGGTGGCTGTTTGGCCTTCTTTTGGTGATGGTGGTTGTTGCAAATTCAACCCAAAGTGCTGAGCAAGAATCAGATCGATGTCCCCAATGTTGACACCCATATGCATTACTCCTTTGCCGACATCTTCCTCTGTTTGCACTCGAACACTGGGGGCATTTCGGCATTTTCCCATGCACTTGCACCCCACTGCCTCCACATCAAACCCTATCCCTGATTTATTTATTCTCTCTTCAAACGCCCCCAACAACATCTCAGAYCCCRACTTCTTGCACTTGCCACTCATACAAACTTTTATCACACTGTTCACCTCCTGCACTGGAATGCCCATCCCTGAATTCAACCCTAATMTATCAYTAGCCTCTGCAAATTCTACATGCAGAGCCTTATAATCTCCTTTAACCTCCGCTACATATGGAGGACTTTCTATCAACACCGACGGGCTTTGCTCAGRGGCCTCTAAAATCCGACCAACTTGCTGTGTTGACCGAAGCAGAGTCATATCGACCGCCTCGCTCTCACTGTCGGACGAAGAGGAGGATGAGTCTTCACAACAGCCCTTGTTTTTCCTCTGCTTTTCAGCWAAYTTCAAAGCCTTTTTCTGGGCTTTTAATTGCCGTTTCCTCTCCTTGCGCTCCGCTTTGGCTTGTTCAAATTGCCTCATCAGCACATTCACAGCATCCTGTTCAATACCCCATCATATTGAATTTCAGTAAATTTATAGCGCTCATCATATTCAATTATATTAAGTTACAGACTAGTAATTCAAGAAGAATGAAAAACTCAAATTACCGAGAGAATTTGACCCCTGACTTGCTCTGTAAGGGGTACATTCGCATCTGCTGAGGTCGTAGGCAACGCAGAAAGATCTTTCGATAGCGATTCCAATAGATTCCCCTTCCTCTTATCTGACAAAGGCCGATCATTCAGAGGCATGAGATGCTTCAATTTCAGCTTCTTTAATTTATTTTTCTTCCCACAATACGGTTTAACCATTCCACCATAATATTGGAGGTGACTCTGATCGGAAAACGTAATTCGAGAAACAGTTTCTCGATTTGAAGATAAAGAAACAATGTTACTCAAAGAGCCCACCATTGCTCCGTTGCGTGCAGATATGGCGGACTCCATTCTATGAAAGGAAAATTCTCTGAAATCTGCACTGAATCAAGGTATGCGGCTACGAGAGAGACAGGGCTCAAATACCCTATTCAACAAAGCAGACGGCAGCCTTGTCTATATATAAATCTTTGCCCTGCCTTGCTGGCTACACTTGTCAACGAATCATTGGTCTTATTATCCGGTCAATCCAGCTGAACCAATAAAACAGGCGGAGGCTGCTAACTGCGTGTGTACATGAATATACACGATATCACACGTGTGTAGCATCATCCGACACACTCAAGGATGAGATACAAGTTGTTGGATTAAAAAAGAGTCCCATCCGACGGTCAAACGGAATGCCAAATCAGCGGTAGCGTGGACTCTTCGCTGACTTGGCACATCGCGGCGAAAGTTTAATATGGTCAATGTCGGCTATGTGGGATTAATTATAGAAGCGGGGAGCAAAACGTGACGCATGCTTTACCCGTGTGGTGCTTAGTCTTCAGTGAATATGTGGTAAAGGAATGCACACCACGTTTGACTATTTGTGAGTTGCGATTATCACAGTGTGCCCGCTTGGGGTTACATTCCACATGGTTGGAATTCAAATTTAACTCTTATAATAATCTTATTAAACTTATTAAGCATTTTGTTTAACTTTATTAAGGTCCATGGTCCACGAGATCACCATAACAAAATACAAAGCGCTACAAATTCAGCATGAAAACATTAAGAAGTAATCATGGTAATGTTAGGAGGAGGTTGGTTGTGATCATTTGGAGTGGGGTCCCAAGCAATTACCGAAGAATTGACATCAATATGCTACACATGCTCCCAAACATTAGTAAGGGGATTTGGGGTTTAAGCCCTCCAGAAATGGCCAAGGCCAACATCAGGAAGGCTCGGGGAGAGAAATGGCCAAGGCCAACATCAGGAACTCTTTGTCATTCGGGGAGAGAATTGGAGGCTAACTCCTCATACACATGTCTATCAACCCAGAGTTTACTAAAGTGGTTTGTTAGGGACTACATGGCCCCTTGCTCATGGAACAAGAGGCCATGCCCCAAAAGTCTAGGAGTTGTTGTAGATGGTTTGTCTCCATACTTAATTTATGCACGTCCATTGTGATATGCAAAGACAATATGGCACAAGTTTAGTGCAACATTATAATAGGACAATTGAATTAAAAAAACATCATTGCATTTCTTCCTAACCTAATACATAATTTTGACTATAACACACATCTAGTTAGACTAGAACTTAATGGCTTATGACAACCGATAGCGTAACAAGGCAACTCTCCATGATAAGGAGCTCGGGAGATATTGTTGACATAAACACTTGGCTAAGGCCCACATAGAATTGTCTAGAGGATAGAACTAGAAGAGAGGCTTAAGAGTTTCGGCATGCCCACACTTTAGGAAACAAAAAAATTGCACACCTAGGTAAGGCAATCTTTTATCCAATAGAATACCTTTCATAGTTAAACACTATGCAAAAAATGTTTTCTTGGGTTCCAAAAACTGTTTCCAAACAGTACGAAGCTGAAATAACCACGTCTTATACTTAGATTTTAGGCACCAGAGGTTATTTAGGTTGTGCTCTAGGAACAACTTTGAGCATAGCCACTTATATCCCAAAGTGAAGTTGTACTTGGAAAAGGTCGTGGATTTTCCCCATTTCCAATGTCACCACCATGCTCGAGGTGCTTAAAGACCAATCTTAAGCATACAATCATCATGTATGAGTGATCCGAAATTGATCTTTTAAAGACTATGGTTAAGTTTATGCATGAGTTATTTTACCATTCATAAATTGAAGAGAAGAAGAAGATTTAATGAAAGAATGTTGCAACCATCATAAATAATGCAGAACAGAAAGTAAACATTAAGAAAAACAAACCATAACACCAAGATTGTTAACCGAGTTCGACAAAGTTGCCTACGTCTCCGAGCCTTTGTCTCACTGGGGGAGGCTTTTTTATTAATCTTCAATGCTTAAAAAATACATCAAAAGTACATCAAATAGTTTACAAACGAGTCTGGCTGTGTTCTGCTCGACTTCAAGAATCCAACACAACTAACAACACTGAAAAAGGTTGAGCGTAGCTCCCGAAAATGGCCTCTAAAGTTTGCTTCTTCAATGGCTTCCCTACATAAAAATGGCTTAAGCTTCACAAAATCTTCAACATTATGTTGTTTTGAACCTCCCTATGGTTGTAAATAGACCTGGTTAAGTATATTTGGAGTTGGGGTTCGAAATCCAACTTCCCCCTATGATTTGGGCCTCTTCCTGGGCTCAAATCCCCTCTTTTTGGGCAAAAATCCAACAAAATTAGGCTTAAATATCTAAAAATATCCAAACCTATAGTTAAAAACCCATTTTTTGGATAATATTGGTGTGCGTGCCCCCTTCCTTCGAGCCCTTGGTCATGTGGCAGCGCCATATGGCCACACGCTAACACCTGCACCCTAGTCTTCTTCCCTGGCCCTCACTCTTGGTCGCATGGGAAGGCATGTGTCTGGGTGCTGGAGTGACGGGTGCTAATCCTTGGCCCTTGGTTCCTCTACTTTGGTCACGTGGAGTGATACCCCTATGGTCTAGCACCTTGGTCGGCGAGCTATCCCTGTCGACTAGGCACTATACCCCCCAAATCTCGTGCTAAAACACTTTAAAACAGATCCTTGCCACATGTTTAAATAAGAAACAACATAGCCCAAGTGGCTCGCGCATGGTGGTTAGAACGTTGGTGTCCGGAAAGTCAGGGGTTTGAGTCTTGTAGAGTGCAACAAATTTTTGAACTGACTCTCATTGGCCTCATCCGGGGTGCCACATGGTGCCCTGTGATTGGGCCACATGTCACCTCCAGATTGGATCGTACCAAACCAGTCAACACACAGTCATCGGTACAGTCACCCTGCCAACTCATCTACATAATCAACACCATATGCGACACGTCATGCCCAGATTCTATTATGTCACTTCTACCTATCATTCGTACCCTGCCATGTGTCACGACCTAAGCCTGTTTGGGAAAATTTTCAGACCGCGATAACTTCGCCATACGGTGTCCATTTTCGAAAAACAACATATTGTTGGAATAGACACGATGATCCCTACGCGATGGCGCTGGTTTCATCAGATTATGAGAACTTTGAAATTTTGGCCTTCTTAGATCCATTTTGGATCATTCCTCCCCACTAAGACCTTTTGGTCCTCCAAAAGGGTATTAACCAGATATCAAGTGCAGGATAGGCATCCCCACTTGTCCTTTGTCTTGTGCACCTATCGCATCATAATCAATTGCATAATAACCATGACAAACAAAATCATATTGTTAGCGATTTGAACTCATTCACATCTTTCTGAATCCACTACCATCCATGTAGAAAACATTAGCAGCGATAATATCATAAATATGATTGAAAAAGAACCAATATGTTTGACGGGCTTGCACGACATTAACTTATCTTGAAGCAAAGTATGATTGAACTCCCATCCTACAACCATCTCATATTCATGCTTAAGATCACTTGCTTTACTTGGCACAATTAAAGGTGTATTTCTTGCATAAGCTACCTTCTTTAATTGTTCCATTGTTAGAAGAGATTGATTTTATTTTATATGAGCATGTACAACATAGTCAGTTCCCTTTTCAAACAAATGACATTGATTATGTTCCCCGTAGAAGATTTCTTTGTGATCATATAAATAAGGGTTTCCTAAGACCATTCCACATGTTTCTAGCGACACCACATCACATATTACTTCATCGACATACTTAGATGCAATTACAAACTTTATGATACATTGCTTTGTTATGGGAAACTTGTGATCTTTGCTTATCCAATTAAGTGAATAGGGTTTGTGATGCATCTTAGTTTTTAATCCCAATTTCTTAACCACTTTTTCTAAAATTAAATTAGATTGAGATCCTCTATCTATCAATGTGTCGATCTTGGTATGTTTCATAATGGCCCTTATATGAAACAATTTACTTCTTGAATCAAAACCATCACCAATTTTACTTGTCAAACCAATTGTTGTAATCTTAGACTCATCACCTGAATCTGATCCCAAGTCTGTTGGTCGTGTTGTTGTTGCAACTTTTTGGCTCCCTTTCCTCTCTTTGAACCACTTTGGTTTCTTCTCTGGGTGCAATTGCCAACAATGTTCATCATTGTGCCCTTCTTTCTTGCAATGCTTGCAAGAGAGCTTCGCTTCCTTCACGGTCGTTGAATTTTCTTTCTATCCATTCCCTTTGCCTTTTCCTTCTTTCTTTGAATATGATTCCCCTGATACACCAACTCCAGTTTTTCCCGTTTCAATATATGTTGCTTGGATAGAAACCTCATCAAGATTCTTAGGTCCAAACATAAATACAATATTATGAATATAAGCAGGAAAACCTCCTATATACTTCATAAGAGTTTCTTGTGTAGTCAATGGAACATCTAACATCAAAGCCATCTTACGAAATTCATCTGTATATTCCTAAACCGATTGTCCTTTTCTTAACTTAAGACTTTTCCATTCAATTAAATCCTTTTCCTTATATCCCAATGGATAACACTGTGTTCTAAGTGCGGAAATAAAATCATGCCATGATGGAAAAATATTACCAACTTGTCGAGTTCCATGTTGCATCTTACTTTGCCACCAGATGAGACTTGTGCCTTCAAGACGAAGAAATGCCAATCTGATTTTGGTTGCCTCACCTTTTATTTTCCGCACATTACAATATACCTCCATCTGTCTAACCTAGTTATCAAGTTTCTCAGCATTAACTTCACCATCATACATAGGCTGCTATAGCAAGATTTTCCTCACCCTATGCATCTTGCACAGAAGGCCTTTTTCCATTTCCCTATGCAGACTTTTCATCCCTTTTTGCAAATCCCAAAGCTAAAAATACATTTTTTTCCACATATACGCACCTTGCCTACTATACAGCATGCGTATACATAGGTTGCATCACTACAACCTGCACACATCGAGATTTGTGCCCAAAAATAAAAAATGGTGTCGGGTTTCCATGTCACGACAGGAGATCAATGATCCTTGGCCTTCCATATATTGGAAACGTTCCGACTCAAACCTTCAGTTCCATTTGAAGGCTATAAATGGGACAATTCCGAGCTATGGAGAAGAGGAGAAAGAATTCAACTTTGAGAGAAAATTTGCTCTGGAGGAATTATTCACTTCACATTGAGTCTGCATCCCTTTGTCCTTTAAGTCTGAACATAGTGTTCAGACCCCAAGCTCTTCCCTTATTGAGTGAGAACTCCATTGTCTCTCTTACATGAGCTTGCCTTTGGTGGAGGATTGAAGTAGTAGAGGCCCAGCTGGAAGGAACTTAGTTTCTCTGTTCTGAACTGTGTCGACACGGAAGTCTATAACTTTTTCACTTATGCTGATCATATATTGATAGAAATACTCTTTTCCTGTCCAATTGATATCTTGCAAATATTTGAATTATTATTCCATGGGCGTATTTGTTATGAATATTAATGGGTTATGCTATTGAATGTGCTAACATCATATATTATCACCATATGCTTGCTTTTCTTGGTTGATGAGGACTAGTTGCAGGTATATTTCTTTGGGTCAAGTGCTCAGTGGTGGACTTCATCGAACATCTGGATGAGGTAGGCCTTTTATCTTGTCTTGCTAGCATATTTGTTTATATAGCATACTTGAGAATAGAGTCGATTTCTGCATTGATTTTTGTTTGTTGTGGTTTTCCTCTAGTCATAGAGAGATTTTCCTCGTAACAGAATTGGCGACCATACTGGGGATTGAATCTTCTTTCTTGGGGTTTGGAGTGTTTTTCTCCTTAGATTTCTCTCGTTCATATTGTGTTTCTTGTCGTATCATTGCTTGATAGCCTCTGTTCACTCTGAGTCTGAGTCTTTCAACCTTCTCCTTTGCCTAGCTGTGTTTTTGAAACATATACGTGGGTTTTTGCTTGACAGATGCGTATATATGTGTGCTGTCCTTCTACAATCTGCATGCATACACGCTATTCTCTTGAAAAATCACGTACATCAACCTCGTTTGCTTTTTTTCTAGGTTTGGTGGTTGCTGGGTAGGTTTTGATGATTGTTGAGTCTTCTTGGGTCTCTATAGTGACTGTTAAGTGTCTGTGGTGTTAAGCGACACCTGCAATTTTGCTGCAGAAGCAGAAGCATGTGCCAATGTGTGGAAAACCATATCCCCTGTCTGTTTATGCAAATCCATCTGATCTGTTGGGTGCACATCCTTCGTCTGGAACTCGAAGGTGGCCCTCTTGTAGTCTGTGATCACCTTGGGGTATGGAACCTGCGCCTGGAGGAAGGCCATGTGCATCCTGCCCCTTTCTGTGTCAAATGCAGACAACAGCCTATGCTGCGCAGTGGATGACTGCTTCCGAAACTGAGCGTAAGTACTGCTGGTAAGGGTCTGATTTATTTTTTCACTTGCATTTTATGAGTGAGGAACATTATTCAGTTGGTTGAAGCCCGAAGAGAAGGCCCTAAGC
>ML799396.1:63057-75533 GCA_009831015.1 Picea engelmannii
TTTTCCTTCCCACCTCCACTCAATTCCCTTCCACAAACCCTCCTTACCCGTCGTCCATGTTCTCCACCAAAGGAAACCAAGTCATTTCCTCCCTTTGTGCCCTGCTAGGGTACTATTCCGACCAGTGGGTAGATGAGCCCATTCTGGGTTTTCTATCCATTTTCTCCAATGATGAAAAACCCACCACATAGTTTGATTACAACACCTTCTTGGCCGACAATATCCATGAACAGTTCATGAATTTTGGCACGGAGGGCATGTTCAGATATTCGTCTATACTGGCGTACATGTTCCTTTACTTTCAAGCAGACAAATTTAGTTTCTCCATGCAGAAGATGGACGCAGATGGAAGGCCTCAGCCAGTCACAACATGGACCTCTTTGCTGAAGCATAACTCCACAGAGTATAGCTTCAAGGCATTCATCGATCTGTTTTACCACCCTATGGTAAGAATGTTGAGCGACAGGCCCGAGCCTCAAATAAACGACGAAGTCCATAGAATTCTACATCTCTCAGACAACACGAAGACCGACGATTGGTACCTGTATCAAAATCACTCCGAGATTAGAGTATTTGGGTGTGAGTTGGCACCCTACAAGCTGCCCAAATATGTGTCGGTAAGAATCTTTGCACTAGAATATATAAGACAGATCATGAATTTTGATGATATTCATTTCGTATCATTAAAGAAGAAGTAGCAACTTCGAATCAAGGGACAGATCGACTCCTTCATCTGCAACAGTCGTGGCGCAGGAGAAGAAGAGGACCGGATGCTGAGAGAGATGAAGTTTTTCTTAAGTTTCCCCTGGCATTATGACCCATGCGGGATCATCTTAGAAATGAGGGTGAAAAACAAAAATATCTCGTACGTTCACGAGTCCAAGCCTGAGATTGAAAAATTCACCAACCAGACTATGTGGGTGCCTGACACCTTGGTTGAAGTGGAACAACAGGTTCCCCCGATGACTGTGCCACCAACTACCATGCCACAGGTCCCTAAGGAAAAAAGGCCTCGACAAGAGTCATCTCCGCCTGTCATGGAGGTATCGTCTGAAGAGTTCCAGTTGCACACTAAGAGGCCCAAGACAACCATAGTTCCCGGTCCAACTGGAGAAGTAGAAGTCCCGCCTGCCACACTAATCAAGCCGGTCATTCCACCCTTTGATTTGAGCCTTTATAAATAAATCATCACAGCAGTACTGAAGAAATCCACTGACTCCCCACTGGACACTCAACTAGGCAAGACTGGGCCCAAGTTGAGCATTTTCGAGAAGTACGAGCTGATCAAGAAAAGAAATCAGACCCTTACCAGCAGTACTTACGCTCAGTTTCGGAAGCAATCATCCACTACGCAACATAGGCTGTTGTCTGCATTTGACAAAGAAGGGGCAGGATGCACATGGCCTTCCTCCAGGCGCAGGTTCCAGACCCCAAGGTGATCACAGACTATAAGAAGGCCACCTTCGAGTTCCAGATGAAGGATGTGCACCCAGCAGATCAGATGGATTTGCATAAATAGACAGGGGAGATGGTTTTCCACACATTGGCACATGCTTCTGCCTCTACATCAAAATTGCAGGTGTCGCTCAACAATGCTCAAATGCAGCTCAAGTTGGAGAAGATATCTTCTTTCGCGAAGGACAACATAATCAAAACTTTGGAGGAGCTGGTCCTCAAGATCGGCTATGATCCTTCGAACGTCAAATATGCAGAGGAGATGATAAAGAAAAAGAATGCAGACATCGCTTCCTTGAGGAAACATTTGAAGCTCCCACCCACAGAGGACTCACAGGCTAAGGAGATAGCAGAGAAGGAAGGCGAGAAGGACGAAATGCTGAAGCTGCTCATGGAGCAGAATGCACAACTCAAAGAAATGGAAGCAGAGATGGAGAGATTATTAAAAGAAAAAGAACAGATGAAACCAATGGAAGTTATTCCATTGAGTGCCATTCCGATTTCAAGAGCAAGCACAACAACAGTAACAACAATTCCATCCGCAACACCAGTGACACCACAAGAAGGGACAACCGACCTCGCCAAATCCATGGAGAAGATGAACCTACAAGAGACAGAAATCAACAGGCTGAAGAAGGAAGTTGAGAACCTCCAGGAACTCAAAAATTCTTTCCAAACCAGTCTATCCAAATAAAAGAAGGTAACTGAGCAGCTCAGGAAGGAACTACAACAACTCCAAAAGAAAACCATGGCTAGAAAGACTTTGGCTGAGGTCACAGAAAATGTATGGACAAACATCACAAAGTCCATAAATGAGATATGGCCCATGATCCAAATTATGTTTGAACATAATGAGTTGCTCTAGAGGAGCAAACAGGCCATTGATAAGATCAGAGTAGAATTGGGAGATAGACCAACTCAGGCAAATGATATCATCAAATTCCTCAATTCTAAGACCAAAGAAGAGCTAGAAGAGTTGAAGATAGAGGACAGAACAAAGACCATCCTTGAGGTCAAAAGAGTTTTGACCAAGAGAGGATTAATGCTTCAACTAGAAGAGAAGGTTCAAACCATGGACCTAGGGGTACAAAAATTCTTCAGCAAGATCGAAGCTCTCCAAAAGAAAGGTCTCCCCAGTCTGAAGGTTATTAATGATAAACTAATCACACTTCTGGATTACAAGAAGAGATTGGCTGAAGTGTCCAAAGACAGTTCAAAGTTTGCAGGCATACAAGGGAGCATCATCGACAAAGCATTCATGGATGCCCTCCAGTTGGACATTAGTATCCAACACGATATTCGATACATATTCCTCACTAAGCCCACATTCGCTAAGTATACAGACATGGATGAAGTGTATCAGAGACTACTCAAAGTCACTGTGCCTAGTCATCTCAGATGGGAGGAACTCTGCGATCTGCTTGATTAGCAGATGAGTTGTCCAGGTCCAGTCACCTGTCCAATCAGATGAGGTCATGCAAAGGCTTCATCAACAGTCTACCCAGAATTTCTGCGTGCAATTGCACCAAGTCATCAATCAGTTTGATTAGTTGAATTAGTTAGGCATGCAATTGCACGAGGTCGGTAGAAGGGATATCCCCTCGATACCTTCTTATCAGCAGAGATATTTCTGGGGATCTATTTGTATCTAGGGATCTTGCTAGTGCCCTTACCTCTGTGAGAGGCAGTTCTTTCAAGGCTTTGGGCTTTGCTACCCTACCCATACGGTGGACCTGACTTATGATTGCTTGCCTATGCATCGATTATATAGTGGTTTCTTAGTTTCTTGACTTAAGTGCCACATAGGTTACTTGCAGGTGTTATTTTGTAGGTACCCTGGGTCAGATAAGGGTCAAACATCACACAACCTTTATGGAGGATTACCTCTCCGGGGGGATCTGACCAACTGGTTGTTAAGCCCACGAGGGCCCTTATAATTGATTTTGCTTCCTTCGATCTTTAGTAGATATTCTTAGGCCCCTCTTGGGCGAGTCATACCTACTTTAGGGATGGAGGTCCCTTTCAGCCACTTTATCCTGTTTGCATTCATATTGGTCGTTTGATTATTTTTGGTGTGCTCTTTGATTACTAATTGGTGTTAGGATTTTATATTGTGCTTTGAGTTGTCATTATAATGGATAGTGGAGTTCCTTTGGCTCCCTCATTTAATGTTGCCCCCCCCCATGATGTTCACTCATTTCATGTGGACGAATCTGCCCGCTTTTCATAATGGTATGCAGAATTATGACGCTCAGTCCATGCCTTGGCTCTCTAATCATTTTCCTTTTGATATGCCGAATGTTCCTTCACCCTTTCCATCCTCTCCCTGGCCCACTTATATGAATCCTATCATTAGATTTGGGGGCACCATGGCCTCGCTGTCTACATCTTCATTTTATATGAGTCATGTCCCTCAACCAACTCTCACTGTGGGAAGTTGGAACCTCCCCTCTTACGGATCTAGTCCTAGCTATGTTTTTTCAGGAGCCAATACTCAAATGGGTGCTTATTCTACTCATTACACCCCATCTGTGTATCCTTCGCTTGCCATGCCAGTTCCTATGAACACTCTTCCCATGGCGAGTTCGCATACATCCCCGGGTCTTTCATATGGGGGGAATCAGTTTTACGTTTTGGGCTACCCTCTTCACGGAACCCCTTCACATGGGGGCAACATATATCCTCACTTGAATGATCCTTATCATACTTCTGTCTCTTCGCATACTTCAATCATGATGCTCGTTCAAACCTCTTCGGATCAGTTAGACAAAGGATACTACCTTCCCAGACAGAGATAGGGGGTAAACCAGGACCCTTCCTGGCCTGCAATGTTTCAAATCCAATCTTTCCCCAGACCTTGGTATCAAATGCTACAACCCACCATCACTAGTCCAGTCACTTCCAATCATACTGGAGCTCCATCACCAACCTCTTCCATTCATGTTGGAGATTGGTCGATGATCTCTGCAAGTCATTTTAAAGACCCACAACCAACCACTGCTAGTCATGCTAGAAGCATCACTCTAGTTACCATGAGTCATATCGATTTCACATCTCCAACCTCTATACATCATGTGGGAGATGACTCTATAGCCTCTACTAGTCATGTTGAGAGGATGTCGCCAACCATTGTAAATGACACTGGGGGTATTGAGAAGCCTAGATGTCTCAAACGTAAGACTAAATTCCTTTGAAAGACTTGTGAAGGAAATCACCTTACTTGTTTATGCCCTACTACTGTTGGAATACCAGAAGCATGGGGCTCACCCAAGGGCCCTTTGGATTTTTAATCGTTTGTGGTTTCCCCACATCCTATTTCTTCGTTAATTAGCATGGAATTCATGTCGATGCAATCCTTTCCTAACCACACCCCCATTGTCGAGGGAGATGTGTCTCCTATCCATATTATTACACATCCTATTCAACCCAGAGTTGAAGAAGTGGTCGTACCAGTGCAATCTCTGGTCAATCCAACTCTCTTTTTGGAGAGTGATGCATCCTTCAACCATGTCGTTAGCATTTATGATACTGCATCTTTTGAACAAGAGAGAGTTTTAATCTCCCCGAGTACTCTCCCTTCAAGTCTTGGAGAAGTTCCCTTTGATTCGGATGGTCTTTTGGGGTATCCAATGCCTCCGCCTATGTCCTTTCTAGTAAGAGACATTATCTGATATATCATGGAGACGATAACCTCCACTAGCAATTTATCCTCCTCGACTTGGAGATATTTGGGTTTTCCCAAACTCATGTTAGCCATTTGTAAGATACTGACATTCCACAGAAGTCCAACATGGGAGCCTTGGCCTCCCCCGTGACTTGCCACCTAGAAGATCCCAAGCGAGTTTGATTTAATCTCTTTTCTGACTCGTCTAAAAAATGAAAAGATTGTCGAGTGAATTTGTCCCTTTCAAAATCGTTAAATTGGACTTGAAATGTCGTGAGTCTTAGTTAAGCTCTTTTCCGACTCATTTTCAAAAAGAGAAAATATTTCCGAGTGAACTTGTCTCTTTCACACTCGTAAATTGGATTTGAAAAGACGTCTATTTGGTACAAGTTTATCCCTTTTTCAAACCAAGTAGACTAAGATTACGAAAAAGGAATTTTTTTGGCGTTAAGTTGTTATTTCATCTCATGCCCTTGCTTGCAGTATTGATCCTATAATCGGTTCTTTCTTTGCATTATAAACCATTTGCCTCAACAATTTTGCATCCTCAACCAAGCAGATCCTTGTTTATATCCTTTTCAATTTGACACCCTATACCCAGGAGGGAACATTCCCCCAAGTGTCCATATCCCGCATGCATCTCCTTGCATTGAGCATAGGTATGTTCCACTGCTGGAACTAGTTTTGCTTACTTGCGATACTTGTTTCCTCCTCTGTATCATAACATTCATTTTACTATGAAAAAACAAAAAAAGACAGGTGGGAAGGGAGTATTATCTTATATTGGCAACATTCGTGTCACCTTTGAACATAAAACAAAGTTATTGAGTCCACTTGTCATCATAATTTTGGGTTTAGCATCGCCTTAGGAAGCTGATCTCATTACATAGAGATTTCTCCCCTGACCGGTTACTCTTCCAGTCCCTATGGAAAATTTCATTAATGCCTCCTACATCTCATGGTTTCATCATTGAGTCTATGTTGTCGAAGTCTTCCATATGTCTCTTGCTCTTGTTCAAAGGAAGTCTATCAACCTGTGTCAGCCATTCCTCATAACTCTTGACTTTTCATATCAACCATACCCTTAGTTTGTCTCAAAATCACATGATGTTGTAGTCCTATCATGCACCAGGTTCCTACTTTCATCATTGGTAGGTAGCCTTGAACCCAACAATCGACATTTCATCATTGGTCATTGACTGGTTGGTTTCCCTTGTGTTCAACGACAAGAAATATATTCACACATTGGTATTCGTGTAGTGTCTTAGATAACATTATACTTATTGGTGGTTTCCTCTCCTTTGTCAACAATTTTCCTCATTGGTTGCTATTCAGAGGGTCTTTTTCATGTATCGCTTGCACTTGGCACATGTGAAATACGCACAGGGTCGTTGGTTCGTGAACATGTTCTTTGTCCGATTTCCTCCAAATCATGAAGCTCCTTCTTTGTTCCTCGTGCTGAATAATGAGATATTCCTTAATTCTCTCCTTTCAATGAGTCTACTTCCATCGAATTCATCTCATCTATTCTGGAAACAAGACCTAGAGTCCTATGAGTACCTTGAGGCTTGCAGTCATTAGTGGCAAGTTCTCTTGCCATCGACAGCTGGGAATACATTAATGCCTCCTGATTGATGGATTCTTCAAGTGTTCAAACCTGACTCCTTTATTCACACTTGTAAGAATGTACTCGGTGCCTTGATACCTACTTTCATCATCTATAGGTTGTCTCTCATTTGTTAACGGTATACCTCAATGACTGGTAATCAAACGATGTCCCATTGTGTTCGACCTCAACTCCTTTATTCACATGATGTAGACTTGAACCTTTGAAAGATTGTGTAGAAGAATTGAAGACATCAATATGTGGTTGCATCTTTCTTGAGTTGTTGCTTCCTTTTCATTTTAGCAGTACCTATATGACTTTAGTGATCATGAGAGATCAGATTGTACTCCATTGTATACATATATCTTCAGATTGATTTTGAGACTGGTTCTATTGGATCTTGTCTGTGACTATGATAGCCTTTGGAATGCAACCACACTTGTATTTTCCTATTCATGGCCACATACAGTTTTTTGGTATATTTTCACATGGATTTGCAGTGTAGTTCAAATTGGCAGCCATGTATGCAAAGTCAATACAAAATGTAATGAGCAACTAGTTCTTCCAGCTGGTTCCCCATCACTCCACTTCTGGATTTTGATAATGTATTTCGGCCATCACAGATACTCCTCTGACCTCACACATTAGGGGGCATTTTTTATAGCAAGATTTGCCTCACCCTATGCATCTTTCACATAAGGCCTTTTTCCATTTCCCTATGCAGACTTTTCATCCCTTTTTGCAAATCCCAAAGCTAAAAACACATTTTTTCCCACATATACACACCTTGCCTACTATACAACATGCGTATACATAAGTTGCACCACTACAACCCACGTACATCGGGAATTTTTGCCAAAAATGAAAAATGGTATTGGGTTTCCATGTCACGATAGGAGATCAATGATCCTTGGCCTTCCATATATTGGAAACGTTCTGAATCAACCATTCAATTCCATTTGAAGGATATAAATTGGCCAATTTCGAGCTATGGAGAAGAGGAGAAAGAATTCAACTTTGAGAGAAAATTTACTCTGGAGGAATTATTTACTTCACATTGAGTCTGCATCCCTTTGTACTTTAAGTTTGAACACAGTGTTCAACCCCCAAGCTCTTCCCTTATTGAGTGAGAAATCCATTGTCTCTCTTACATGAATTTGCCTTTGGTGGAGGATTGAAGTGGTGGAGGCCCAGCTGGAAGGAAATTAGTTTTTCGGTTCCAAACCGTGTCGACATGGAAGTTTGTAACTTTTTCACTTTTGTTGATCATATATTAATAGAAATACTCTTTTCCCATCCAATTGATATCTTGAAAATATTTGAATTATTATTCCATTGGCGTATATTTTATGAATGTTAATGGGTTATGCTATTGAATGTGATAACATCATATATTATCACCATATGATTTATTTTCTTGGTTGTTGAGGACTAGTTGCAGGTATATTTCTTTGGGTCAAGTGCTCAATGGTGGACTTCATCGAACATATGGATGAGGTAGGCATTTTATCTTGTCTTGCTAGCATATTTGTTTATATAGCATACTTGAGAATAGAGTTGATTTCTGCAGTCATTTCTGTCTGTTGTGGTTTTCCCATAGCTATAGAGAGATTTTCTTCGCAACATAGGCATATTTTTTTTTACATCAAGTTTAAGTAATAGCATATCAAGATTATGTTTATGAGAATGTTTTCTTGAAGAAGTTGTATTTGAACTTGTACTTGAAGAAGAAGAAGATGATGGATATGAAGGAGGTGAAGGATGAGATTTTGTAGGGTCATCTCCTTCTTCACTTTTGGTTGTATTTGAAGATTCCCCCTGAATCGATCTCTTTCTTTCCAAGTAATCCTCATACAACACTTTTACCATCTCTGTCATGGTGAAGAAATTATTTTGAAAATCTCTTTCGTTTTGAGAAAGTCCTTCTTCCAAAGTCATCTTCTCACTTTGAGATGTCCTCTTTCATGATCCAATCTCATGATATCCTTCTACAAGCTATCCTTCGCCACAACTTAGATTTTCCTTGGTAATCATGCAAATTAAAAAAACCAATTGTCAACCTTGTCTGATACCACTTGATCCAAAATTGATCTTTTAAAGACTTTGGTTAAGTTTATGCATGAGTTATTTTACCATTCAAAAATTGAAGAGAAGAAGAAAATTTAATGAAAGAATGTTGCAGACATCATAAAGAATACAAAACAAAAATTAAACATTAAGAACAACAAACCATAATGCCAAGATTATTAATGGAGTTCGGTGAAGTTGGCTATGTCTTCGAGCCTTTGTCTAAGTGGGGGAATATTTCTTATTAATATTCAATGCTTCAAAAATACATCAAAAGTACATCAAATGGGTTACAAACTGGTATGGTTGTTTTCTTCTTAACCTCAATAATCCAACACAACTGACGACAATGAAAAAGACTGAGTGTAGCTCCCAGAAATGGACTCCAAAGTTCGCTTCCTTAATGGCTTCCCTGCATAAAAACGGCTTAAGCTTCACAAAATCTTCAACATTTTTTTGTCATGAACCTCCCTATTGCTGTAAATATACCTGGTTAAGTATATTTGGAGTTGGGGGTTGATGGATGTTCTATATGCACTAAAAAACACTTAAAACCCTCAATTAAATAGTCAACCCGGCGTAAGTAAACTTAGAGTTGTAGCACTATATGTGCCAAGGAAGAAAGGCTAGAGGTAGTATAGTCTAACTAAGGAGATGGGCTATCTAAGGGATAATCTATTCAAGAAAAGGATATTAATGATCAAAACTTACAAAGAAACTTAAACTATTTATCTTAAGTAAATTTTGAACAAAGTATCGATGGATAGTTCTAAGAAAGCAAATGAAAACCCTATTTAAAGAAAACTATCTTAATCATGACAATAAGGAAAAACAACTATCTACCTGTTGGCATCCCTACATGTTTTCACCTTTTAAAGCAACAAATAATAATTGATGTAGCTGCCTATGCTTGGTCATACAGTTATTGCTTTTCGAAAGTAACTTTTTGATGTTGCGATTATTCCTATTTTTTTTCCTTTTTGTTTTCATGCTTCGTTCATGACTGAAAGCATGAACAAAGCATTAAAACTTATAATTGTATTACAATTTTATCTAAGGTTTATGAAATCTAGATGTCTTTACAAATCTTTTAATGAAGGTTATTTTGCTGTGAAGCTCATCTTGTTGATTGCTTTAAAGTGGCTCATCGATTGTGAAGTGTGCTTTGAATTTTTTTGTTTAAAACACCAAGAATCCATTAAAATTAAACTATGTTATATATCGTTGTGGCTCTTGGTAAGACCTATTCTTGTCATTACACTTTGGTTCACAAAAATTCTCCTCTCCTAAACTTTAGAAATCAATTCCACCTTGTTGCGCAATGATAAAATTTGAATGAACCTGGTCGTATCCTGTACCCTGTGGGAGGTGGCAGTCGGAAAATGATAGTCCCATCATTTCAAGTTAAGTCTTAGGTTTCATATGTACTCTTGGCATTCATTTCGCAAAACACCTTTTCTTTTGTGTTACAGAACACCTTTTCATGTGCGCTAGGGTATTGATGAGTCTTGTTTCTGAGATTTCTCTTTGGTCTTCTCTGTTCTAGAAACCTTTCATACTCATTGTGTTTTTCTGTCTGCCTTCCGAACCCTCATGGCCCCGGTCATAAGGATTGAGCCCAATGGATCGCAAACCCTACTCCTGTATGATGATGCAAGGGAAGACCTTAAGGGTCAAGGTTGGCTCGAATTTCTTGAGAAATTTCAGGGTTTTAACTTGCAAACTGCCCAGGAATTTGCCCTCTCTTTTGATGGATGCTGAGCCAAGGTAGGAGACATTTAGATTGAGGTCAATGAGGAATTTTTAGGCCAGGCGACAGGTCTTCCACTTAGCGGGCTGAAATGGTATAAAAACACCAAGGTAGAGGAGGTACCGTGGAGCCTGTTCTTTACCTCTAAGAAAATCAAGTGTTGTGATAAAGGTATGCCCGTATCCTTGTTGAAAACTCGGTGGCATGGTTTATTAGCAATCCTAAGACAATTCGTTACATGTGAGGTTCGTTTTGGACTTGTTTTCCTGTATCACATACGTTTGTTGATGAAATTCATCGGTTTTCAGTTGAATATGCCTTTTTATTTATTGAGAAGTCTGTATAAGATGGCCAAAAGGTATAAGTGACAGCTTTTAAATTCCACTCTAGTTCATTAGGGGTTGATAAAGATGTTGTTAGTTCATCAACTAAAATTGCAAAATGATAATTGGGATGCCTTCCTAATTTTAAATGGTTTCATTACACCCAGTCCCGTAGGGGTTGATAAGCCCATGATGGAAGAAACCACAATCCCTAGCACTGACAAAGCGGTTCCTTCATCTAAAGAAGCCTGTGATAGAGCCATCCTCGATGAGCCTATGCCCGAGAAAACAGATGTTGAACCGACGGCCTTTGGATTGCATGACCATGAGCAACACACCTTACATGATACCTCTGCTAAAAATGCAAACAAGTCTTCGTGCAAACTGTCTAAGGGTGACACGGATATAAGGTTTAAAAATAAAAGGACAGGAAGGTTAATTTCTAGCAGCCTACAAAATAAATCTAACTCTCATATGCACTCGATCAAAATGATCGAGGTCCATGAGAGCTCCTATTCTGAGATGGAGAGATTCTTGGCAGAAGAAGACCCTGGTTACCTCAAACTAGATCTCAGATAGACATATAATTTCATAGATAATTTGATACCCTGCCTGAAGCACAGCCAAGGATTTCTAGGTATCAAGTTTGATAAAAAAACCCACAGGAAACAGTGGAGACATTCTGACACATGGCTGTGGACATCCTCAAACAACTATCATGGATCCACGGTGTGAAGTTTGTCTGTTTTGGATCGATAAGTATTACATAGACATACCTTTTCTTCAATTGAAAATCAAAACCCTCACTACTCAGATCGACTCATTAAAGAATGAAAATCATAGACTAAAGTCTATTGTTCAAAGGCAAGGAAAGCATTTGAAAAGGACTGGGAACATAATAGTAAAGAATGCCGAGAGCATTACACCAGTAGTTAATTCTGAGATCCTGTGAATCAAATTTAGCATGCAGTTAAGAGGTAAAAATTTGATTGATTTCCTTAATTGTATTTTTTTTCTTCCAATTATATAGATTTAATTAGATTTCTGTTGTTAAAATAAAACTAGCTACAAAATCAGTGGATTCTATAGCTAGTTTATCTTCATTCGAATTTGTGGAAATTATTGGTTATAGTAATATCTAAACTCCTTTATTTTCATTGTTTTTCTTAGGATATCAAGTAATTGGTGGTGATATCATGATATGGACTATTTCTGAGCTCATTTGGCACATCTTTTGTAAACAGAAAGAAGTTTATTTTAGTTTTGAGAGATGTAGTGTGATATGGAGTGGTTATATTACCCTCTATTTTGTGATTAGCAAATCATTTTTGAGATTTAATCTTACCCCACAAGATAGGATGTTTAGATTTTCTAAAACTCTTTAAATACTTGTAATTTTTGTAATCAAGACATCCTCGCCTGGGGTAGAAGATGGATGTTTGATTTACAGATTTTAAATGAAACAACAATACACATTTTGGATTTAGCTTCTTGTGGATAGTGTCTTCATTTAAGTTTTGTTTATCTTGGTATAATAGTAAGTTTTGATAGCTTTAGTCTTCATCATTTATTATGTTATTGGGATAATTCCTTTATAAATGTTGTCCATAA
>ML799396.1:90793-124051 GCA_009831015.1 Picea engelmannii
TTGGGAGAACAAAGACTATGGACTTATGATGATACAGACTCGAATGGAAGTGGATCTTTTGTAACAGCTTTAGCTTTCAATTTATCATACTTTCGTTCAAGTTTTGTGCATTTTAATTTGTGATCAAGTTATTGACTGCTTTAGATATCAAGACTTGTTACAAGTTGATGCGTTATGCTTTAAATCCTGTCCATATTTGATGTATCTCATTTTACTCATAACAATTACTCTGTTTCATTTTAATGAATAGAAGGTTTATCTTCTTAGTTAAATGAATGGTAATGCACAAATCTTCGCACTGGGATTTATCTAAATGTGATGGTCTGTGAAATATAAGATTGCTGTCGTTTTATGTCTTGTTTGTTCTGTCATTCATATTCAAAGAGCATTGATGTTTCCTGTTTACAAGAAGCTTGCGGAAAATCTGATGTGGATTTCTCCCATAAAACAGCTGAATCGAGTACTGTGCACAGGACAAATAGGAAGTGTTACTTCAGGTCAGCTTGTTATCTGCAATTCAATAGTTAATTAATTTGAGAATTATCTGTAGTTAGATAGATATATAGTACAGATTGTTATCTTCATTGCTTAGTTAGATAGATGGTGTTTCATTTCTTTTTCATAAAAGTCATAAAAAATCCAAAAATATTAGCTTCGCTGTTATAAGACATTTTACCAATGATTTTTGCAAATTTAGATCAAAATTTGTATTCTATAAGTACTGTACATATATAACTGAGATTTAATTCTGTTGATAGCTGAACATTTAATTTCATAGAATTATTGTTGTATAATATTAGTAAGTAAACTATATATATAGTTTTCGATTTGTATATAGTTTGTTGTAGTTGCTTATTTTTCACTTAGATTAGCTTTTTTTTTCTTTGTTTTTCTTTTGTTTTCCTAGGACTTTGATCGGCCAATAGATCCGCTAAACCCGTTGGAGTGGATCATCCCAAACAACTTGGGTTATTTAGATAACCCCAGACCGGATCCACCCCTCCAGTTGACGGACGATCAATTTCGCCCACCAACAAATGGTGCTAGAAGGAGGGCCTGAAAATCATTAATGGCACGAGGCGATCGTAAGACTCCTCCACCACCCAACCGCTCACCTATAGTGACGATAATTCATTCAAATGAAAACATCATCCCTCAAACAACAACCACATCAAACGACGATCTACGGATCACCGTTGAACCAGTAACCCCAAATCTTACAGGTGGTGACGTACAAGAGATTGTCTGCCAATCTCTTTTAAGAACACATAGTGCCTTCACCCATTTAAGGCAACCAAATCGACCTTTGGACCAACCTTTATATTTCTCTGATATCAGAGAACAACTTGGAGGCACTAACCTCACTTTAAACCCTACAAATCCAATCCTCACTCCTTCTGCAGGAGGATCTGGAATACCACCCTCACCACCTCCATCATCTCCTACTTCTTCTGGAGAAGTCTCCTCTGACGAAGGCAGTTCCTCTTCTCAACCTTCCACACCGCCTACACCAATGGCCAACCAGAACAATCCTGCCAGACCTTGGCTCGACCAGGATGCAGTAGCCATACCTGGGCCTCAACATCCCTTACCCAAACATCCAGAGAAGTGGCTTCCCAAGTTTGACCCTGACTCTAAACAGATCGCCGAAGATCACATTAAAAAGTTTATGTTAGCCATTAGACTCCGTAATGTCGAGCATGAAGACGTATTCTGTAGGTTTTTCCCTTACACTTTCGAGGGCAATGCCTCTACTTGGTACTTTTCCCAGCAACCCCATACCATTGTGTCTTGGGAGAAGTTTGAATCCTGCTTTCTTGAGAAGTTCGGAGACGATAAGTCCCCAAAAGTTCTAGTCATGGAGCTTTCTAGTTTAAGAATGAACCCTAAAGAGAAAATCAAAGACTTTAATCAAAGATTCTTAACACTAAAGAATCGAATCCCTACCGATTCAATGCCTGCCGAGAATCTTGTCATAGCATACTATACTAAATCCTTGCATCAAAGTATAGCCATTTGGGTAAAACAATCTAAGAAAGACACGTTGTTAGAGGCCTTCGAAGAGGCCAACCAGATTGAAAAAGACATCCTTAGTTTAAATGACACTACTAGCAACGAAACAAAGACTAGTTCATCTTCCAAAAAGAAGATCAAAATCCTCCCTAGACCTGCTCAAAATAAAACACAACCTGAAAGCTCGGATTTAAAAAACTTAACTAAAGTCGTTCAAAAACTGTCAAATCAAGTTATAGATTTGAAAAGGATGGCCGAAGAAGCTTCTTCAAGCAAAGGGCCCTACAAACCCCCATTTAGGAATCCTTTTCCCACCAACCGACCTAATCCAAATACTGAGGGCATTAATCTAGAAAGTCTGCAATATGCCCTTCAAACTATTCTAGAAGCCCAAGATAACTTGATGCCTCCTGAGATTCCTGAACATTCCTGAGATTCCTGAGGAGGTAGTTGAACAAGAGACAGTTGAAAATGAATAATCTTCTCTGAACATTTTTGGACACTTCTCGGATAGCATTTTTCAAGCTAATTTCGAGACAGTTCATCCCTACAATACTAGGAGTAAGATAGCAAACAAACCTTCTTTGAAAAACACTACGACTTTGCCCCCAAAACAATCTAAGCCAGTTGAGACTAAACAGATTCATGTAAACCCCAACTTAGATTATGATTTAGTTAAAGATATTAAAAATTTAAGGGTTAACATTTCTGTTTATGAATTATTAAAATTTCCGTTTATGCTACAAAAAATGTTACAGAATATCGCAGAGAATAGAAAAAATGGTAATTCAAGCAGCAACAAGGTTGTTCAGAACAAAGTTCCTCAGAAGACTTCCGCTAAGAATAATTCTGATCTTCACGAGAAAGGAATCCTTCCTGTAAATAATGTAACAAATGTAGATAAATTAGTTTTAGAGTCTGCGAGTAAAAAACCACAAGCTTCCACCATTAGTAATCGCAGAAATGTACCTCCATTTTTGTTAACTTTTGAAATCTTTAATAGAAACGTGCACAATTGTATGGTAGATTCAGGAGCATCATCCAATTTAATTCCATGGTTTGTGTGTCAGAAGATTAATGCTGAAGTTGAACCATCCACTTTAAAAATCATCCAACTTGATTGAACTAGTGTTAAAGTCGTAGGAGAATTAAGGAATGTGCTTAGAAGATTATCGTTTAACCCCAAAGTTCATCAAGTGATTGATATTATTGTTGTGGATATTCCAGAAGTTTATGGTTTGTTTCTAATCAGAGACTGGTCAGAGAAACTACAGGACTATTTCATGACGGATTGGTCTCCCACCTATGACTGCCTAGGAACGGCAAGCCCAACAAGATCAAGGTAAATCGTGAATGCTACCTCAAGCTCACAGTCACAGATTTAAACGATCCCAATGAGCCATTTACACCTTCTGCTGATTCACCCAAAATACAAGGGATGGATACCTTTCTCAGCAATTTCATGGCTGAGACTTCAACTATCACCAACCCAGAACAACAGTCCGAGATTGTGGCATCTGTGAAGCCAACAACTTCTACACAATGGTCTCACGCACCCGATAAAAATCAAATTTGATCTCTTTATTTTGATGGGTCAAAGTCCAAGGAAGGAGCTGGTGCAGGCTTGGTTATTATTGATCTGGCAGGTAACAAAACCCTGATTGCATGTAGACTAGAATTTGAATGTACTAATAACACAGCAAAATATGAGGCTTTATTGCAGGGCCTCAGAAAAGCTTTAGATATGAACATTCAAAATTTGACTGTCTTTGGCGATTCGAAAATCGTGGTAAGACAGGTAAGATATTCTATCCACTGTCTGTCTCCGCATCTTAGAAGCTACCAATCCAAGGTATGGAATTTAATGAATAAGTTTTCTTCTTTCAATATAAATTCTATTCCTAGATTGAATAATTATGAAGCTGATCTATTAGCTAATGAATAATAGTCTCCGCATCTTAGAAGCTACCAATCCAATGTATGGAATTTAATGTATAAGTTTTCTTCTTTCAATATAAATTCTATTCCTAGATTGAATAATTATGAAGCTGATCTATTAGCTAACGTAGCTTCCAAAATATTTATTCTCCGTCCCCGAATTCATTCTCCGTCGAACTTTTGTTCATGCCATCTGTTCCTGACAACATCACGAATTGGAGAGTCTTCGACGACAATCAACAGATTATTAGCTTCCTGCATATGGAAGAAACTTTCCAAGGCGTGGTGATCGACGAATGCACTCATGACGACAATTTGCGCGATTTCACGGTAATACCAGATTCGAGAACTCCTAAATCTTCATCGGACATGGTAAATTCGATCCCTAAATCTGTAGTTAGATTAGAGAAATTTTACGATCTGCAAGATAAATTCAAAAAATCGGTCAACTGTAAAACCAATAGTTCCTCGTTATTGTATGAAAAAGTAAACTTGGGAACTACTGACAATTCATAGTGCATTAATTTAGGGGTGGGGTGTTCTGAACAAGAGAAAGCCGCATTCATTAAATTGTTTAAGGAATTTAAAGATGTTTTTTCATGGACGTATGATGACCTTAAAACTTTCGACCCTAACATCATACAACACGTCATTCCTATGAAACCCCAAACCTTACCCTTTCAACAAAAGTTAAGAAAAATGCACCCTAAGCTCGAACCGACCGTCAAAAAAGAATTAAATAAACTCCTAAATGCTAAGATAATTTTCCCAGTTAGGCACACGCAATGGGTTTCTAACCTTGTCCCTGTCAAGAAGAAAAGTGGGGAAATCTGACTATGCGTCGATTTTAGAAACCTTAATAGAGCGTCTGATAAAGACAACTACCCTGTCCCACCCATGGAACAAATCCTTCAACAGGTATCTGGTTCTGAGAGACTATCCTTATTGGATGGTTTTTCAGGGTACAACCAAGTCCTGATGTCTCCCCCAGACCAACTTAAAACTACCTTCCGCACTCCATGGGGCACCTATGCTTACAGGAAAATGCCCTTTGGACTGATTAATGCCGGTGCCACTTTCCAGAGAGCGATGGACATCGCTTTCCAAGGCTTAATCAATTAATTCATCATAGTTTACCTAGATGATGTTACTGTATTTTCCAAAAACAAAACTAATCATCTAGCTCATTTAAGAGCCGTTCTACAACGATGTCGTAAATACGTCATTTCCTTGAATCCTAAAAAATCTATCTTCGCAGTAGAACAAGGTAAAATCTTAGGATTTATCATGTCAAGCAAAGGGATGATTATCGACCCTGAAAGGACTCAAGTCATCTTGAAACTCCCCCCTCCCTCATCCAAAATGTCTATGTAGTCTTTCTTAGGCCAGATAAACTTTGTCAGGAGATTCGTCCCTAGTTTCTCCGAAATGGTCAGACCTTTACAGAACCTAATTAAGAAAGACGCACAATATCATTGGGGACCCTTTGAAAATCAAGCTTTCAATTCAATAAAAAAGTCCATAATAGATGCTCCTTCTCTCATGAGCCCCGACTTTTCGCAAGACTTCATGCTCTACACATTTTCTTCTGACTGCTCCTACGCTGTCGTCCTAAATCAAAAGAACGATGAAAACAATGAAGTACCCATCGCCTTTATGAGCTCTACTTTCAAAGGTTCATAACTTAATTACCTAGCGGTAGATCAGCAAGCCTACGCTATTTTTAAAGCAATCAAACACTTCCGATCTTATCTTTTGAAATCTAGGATGAAAATTATTGTCCCTTACCCAGCCGTCAGAAATCTGTTAGTGCAGAAAGAACTAGGTGAAAAGAGGGTGAACTGGGTTACCTCTTTACAGGAGTATGATATATAAATCACCCCAGCTCAAATAGTGAGAGGCCAAGGGTTATGCAAGTTAGTTGCTGACTCAGCAACAGGATAGCAAGAAGAAAACGATATGTCAGACCCAGGACAACACAATCAAAATTTAATATGCTGTGCACAAAACTTTGTCAGTCCATGGTATGACGATATAAAATTATGTCTTGAACATTGCTCAACCCCCTGTCACCTGGATCCCACTAAAAGAAGAGAGTTAAGATTAAAATATGCCTCCTTTCAGTTGATTAATGGTATTCTGTTTCATCAAAATTTTGATGGAGTACTAATGCGCTGTCTTGAGAAAGATGAAGCAGAAAAAGTCTTACTAGAATTGCATGCAGGAGAAGCTGGTGGGCATTTTGGTGGTGACACCACTGCCCATAAAGTTTTGAGGGCTGGTTATTACTGGCCCACACTTTTTAGAGACACCCATGCCTTGTGTCACAAGTGTATTATTTGTCAAAAGGCATCTGGGAGGATACAAAAACCAACCTTTCCTTTGCAGCCTGTTTCAGTAGATTCCCCTTTTCAGCAGTGGGGTCTTGATATTATAGGTCCAATCAATCCGCCATCCTCACAGCAACATAAGTTTATCATAACAGCCACAGATTACTTCACCAGGTGGTCTGAAGCTGCCGCATTAAGAACTATGAATACCAATCAGGTAATTTCCTTTTTGAATTCAAATATTATTACTCGTTTTGGTATCCCTGACTGTTTAGTATTCGATAACGCTTCTTATTTTTTGTCTCTTGAGATGAGAGAATTCTCTCTAGAAAAAGGAATTAAATTGAAGTATTCTGCCAGCTATTACCCCCATGGCAATGGATTGGTAGAATCAACAAATAAGAATCTGATTAAAATCATCAAGAGAATGGTATCTGAAAATCACAAAAACTGACATAACACACTGTTAAACGCAATCTGCGCTGATAGGGTAACACCGAAAAATACTATAGGTAACTCTCCCTTCTTTCTCGTCTATGGAAGAGAAGCAATTCTGCCACCACATATTATTCTTCCCTCACTACAACTTTCACAAAAAATACAAGAAGACTGTCCCCCTTTGGAGAACCGAATTAACACTTTAATGAAACTAGAAGAGGTAAGAGCCCAAGCTAAACGTAAGTTAGATCAACACCAACTAGTAGTCAAAAGATGGTTTGATTCCAACTCTGGCTCTGATAGAAAATTCGAAGTAGGTGACCTTGTCTTGAAATGGGACAAACCGCATGAGGGAAAGGGAGAGCACACAAAGTTTCAGAACTTATGGCTTGGAACGTTCTTAATTGCTGAGAAATTGGGTCCCAACTCTTTCCGATTACAAAATCTAGAGGGACAGCCAGACACCCATCCGGTGAATGGCCAAGCTCTGAAAAGATATTTCGCTTGATGACAACCCTGTGTATACTGTGTAAATATTTTTCTTTTGTTTGTTTTTCTTTTACTATTTTGGTTTTGATTTTTCCCTTGCGCTTATCAGTTTTTGTTTTCGGAAATACACATACCTGCATTTTAAACTGTTCAGACAAAGAAAACAGAAAATTCTTTCACTGAAATGACTGCTGAAAAATTGTCTAAACATCAAATATAATATGCTTCTGAAATTTACATCCATGTTGAGAAAAGATTGTTGTTTGAAAGAAGTTAACTGATTTCGATCTATGAGTTAAGCCTGTCACGATCATCCATTATCTTCTTACGCTGTCCCTGTCTCTAAAGGGAATGACTCATAAGATGTCTCCCTGCCTTAGAAGGTTGGTTTTGCAAACAAACCATCTCTGAATCTTAATGAAGGATAGTTTAAAAAATTCTTTCAAGGTCTGTAAAAATATGTCCAAAATATCATAATTTTCAGCGTCACCCCGCTCAATTTTATATATCCTTAAAAACTAAATCATAAAAGAGCTATGGGAAGTGCTTGTAAACCCGTCGGGATGCTAAATAGGTCTGCTGGAAGTGGGTAAATGCATGCATGATGCTAAGAAAACTTCGTCGGGGTACTGAACAGGCCCGCTGGCAGCGAAGCAATGTCGGGTATATGAAAATTTGCAAATATGAAACCTCTTGACCTTAAAATGTCCTTTATTTCGATCTAGAACTTCTTGGAAGGATACAGATATTAGAGTGGGTTAAATGGAAACCTTGTCGAGGCTATGGACGCCTGCTGGCAGGAGTGGCTCTATCAATAGTATTGGAGATTTTATCTTTAATATCATGGCTCACTTGTCTTAAGACTGTTATCAGTTTTCATCCTTTAAGAACTTCTGGAATATTTGATTAATGATGATGTTTAAACAATTTTCTGGTTTTTTTTGAGTTAGAATTATTCTCATTATCATAATCTGAATTTTTTCTTTTGGCAGAGATAACTGCTTCTACCAGTGTGTCGCCATTGTTGGCAGCCATTTCACATTTTTATCCTATCCTTATAAGCTGCCTACACAAGTGTTTTGGAACCCTTGATTCTCATCGCAATCTTTTGAATAAAACGACATGATTATTTTGCGCATTCACACACCTGCCTTTTGTTTTCGTTTTCACGAATCCAAGCGTGAAAACCTTGAGTTTGAAGTCATGTCGATGGCATTAAAATCATCACTTGATTATTATGGTTACTCTTTTTTATGTGGTCATTTCACCTCTAACTCAATGATGGTCACACAGTTGGCAAGACACCAAATCTTTACTCACTTTGCATTATTGTTAATATGACTTCATTTTATAAGTTTGCGATGAAATGGTATTCTAGTGATTGTGATTGAGTTCTTGACACAATGGTGGTTTGGTGTTCTATTGTCTTTGATTAAACCCATGGTGCAATGGTTTCTTACAACGCATAAGTTTTATGGTCAAATCTTTGGTGCTAAATTAAAAATATTGTTTTGTTTTAAATCATACCAACACTATTTCTTGTGTAGATATTTGGGTCGACTTATCATGGTTTTCAATAGTTGTTTGATTGGCATTAATTTTAACACACACCAATAGTGTTTTGAATCACCATAGTGCCGTCGATTGTACATTTCGATATGAATGTTTTGCATGGGTTTGTTTCGTTCCACCACCCTCGCACACTTAGACATTAATGCTTGCCTTGTATCTCGGGCTACCTCTGTTGGTTTTGGGGAAGCCCGTGAGCTTTTGGTTCTACGTATACCCTTTCTAACCCCCTGTCTGCTTACCCTGCTCACTGTGTGCTCTCTCCTATGGCACCTGTAGTGCGCATAGAACCTAATGGCATCCAAATGCTGCTGCTATTTGACAACACTCGTGAAGACATGGATAATAGTGGATGGTTAGTGTTTATCCAAAAATTTGAGGGTTTCAACCTTGCGGTCGCCCAACAGTTTTCCCTCACATTTGACGGATGTAGGGCTAAGGTTGGAGACATCAAGCTTGAATTGGACAAAGAATTCCTCAGTTCAGCCACGGGTTTACCAGCTAAAGGGCAGAGGTGGTTTAAGAATTCGAAAGTGGACGAAGTGCCATGGCCGCTCCTTTTCACATCAAGGAAAATTGTCAGTTGTGACAGAGGTATGCCTATCACTGCCCTTAAGTCTAGGTGGCATGATCTATTAGCCATTATTAATCAATTCGTGACTTGCGAAGGCCGTTATGGGTTAATGTTTCTTTACCATATTAGGTTACTTATGAATTTCATAGACTTCCCTCTGAATATGCCTCACTACCTCCTACGCAGCCTCTATAAAATGTCCAAACAATTTAAGAGGGAGAAGGCTGATTCTAGCCTCTTCCATCATTGCTTGATCAAAATCATTATTGTTCATCATTTGAAGCTTAGTGGTGACTGTTGGCAAGCCTTCCTATTAAGGAATGACTTTGCCACTCCTGAATGTGTCCCAATGGACAAGACTGTGGTCACTGAAACCCTGGTTGGGCCTTCCGTGCCACCTCCTACCCTTCTACCCCCTGTCAAACCCTCTAACTACCCCAACATTGACCTACCCGACACCATGGCCGACCCATGTGATAAAGACAATACTAAGACCTGTAAGAAGCCTGTAAGGAAGAAGGGCAAGGGTAATATCAATGCCAACTGTAAGGGAAAGAAAAATGCACGATGGATATCTAGATGTGCTCGAAACAAGCCCAAACAAAACATAGACCAGAAGCCTATTGTTTTGAGTGAGGATTCGGGCTCTGATATTGAACACTTCTTGACCGAAGAATACCCTTACTCTCATGGCCTCTGTTCTGCTGATCCCTATGACTACGTGTCCAACCTCCCACTGTGCCTCACGGACGAACCTAACTTTCCGGGAATTAAGTTTGACAGTGGAACCCCTGGTAACTTAAAAGAACCCTCACCTGTAGTGACTCGGGCCGATCAACAACAATGCACTCAATGCAATTCTTGGATTGAATGTTACTACACAGATGTTCCTCTGTTGCAATCTAAAATTAAATCATTGGAGGAACGGGTTACTATGTTGTCAAAGGAAAATGACAGGCTACAAGCTTACGATAAGAAGAAAAAGACCACGGGTTCTATCATCTTCAGAAATGTTGAGGCAGCAACTGCCTTTGTCAACTCAAAGTTATCTTGACCGAATCATTTTCCCACAGCCCAAGTATGTCATTTCAACGTCGATTTTTGAATGATTTGGTTTGAATTAGTATAAATGATTGTGTTTGCCTTGAATTAGTTCTGTTTTGTTTGAATAGATTTAAAAACGATTATGTTTACTTTGAATTACCAAGAATGATTTCATTTTTTTATTTTTATTAGTACAAAAGATTTCGTTTTGAATTAGCATAAACTATTTTGTTTGCGTTGATTCGTTTGCTAAAATTGAATACAACTATGTTTTGATTGAACCAATTTAATACGATTTTATTGTTCTTGAATTAGTATAAATGATTGTGTTGGCTCTAAGTTAGTTTGACTTAGTTTTGTTTGGTTTGATTTAGAAATGATTCTATATGTTTGAATTAGCACAGTCGTTTGTGTATGCGTTGGATTAGTATCAAAGATTGGTTTGATAAATAGAATATAATCTGTTGATTCAAAAATGTTTTCGTTGATTTTGAATTTTCAAAATGATTCTGTCTGTTTCAAATTGGTAATAAAAAAAGTTGGTTGACATATCGCATATATCCCTGTTACCATCCGATTGATTTAAAACGGTTTTGTTTGTAAATGTGACCAGCTACAGAATCGTGAGATTCTGTAGCTAGTCATAAAATTTAGATTTTTGTTAATTTTACAAATAAAACATTATCTAAACTTGTTTATTCTTGTCCACCTACAGGTACATACAAATTTCAATGGGAAATTGGACATGCTGTGGCAGTTTAGAACATGCTTTTTTTCATATATATTTGTTTTAGGTTGTTAGTTTTAGTTAGAAATAGAGATTTGGGAGATTGTTACCATATTTTTTGTAAACAGTTTTTGATAATTCCCACAGGGATGTTTTACCCTGTGGCCTTTATATACTCATTAATTTTTGTAATGAACCCATCATTGTTGGGAGAACAAAGACTATGGACTTATGATGATATAGACTCGAATGGAAGTGGATCTTTTGTAACAGCTTTATCTTTCAATTTATCATACTTTCGTTCAAGTTTTGTGCATTTTAGTTTGTGATCAAGTTATTGACTACTTTAGATATCAAGACTTGTTACAGGTTGATGCGTTATGCTTTAAATTCTGTCCATATTTGATGTATCTCGTTTTACTCACAACAATTACTCTGTTTCATTTTAATGAATAGAAGGTTTATCTTCTTAGTTAAATGAACGGTCATGCACAAATCTTCGCATTGGGATTTATCTAAATGTGATGGTTTGTGAAATATAAGATTGTTGTCGTTTTATGTCTTGTTTGTTCTGTCATTCATATTCAAAGAGCATTGTTGTTTCCTGTTTACAAGAAGCTTGTGGAAAATCTGATGCGGATTTATCCCATCAAATAACTGAATCGATTAATGTGCACAGGACAAATAGGAAGCGTTACTTCAGGTCAACTTGTTATTTGCAATTCAATAGTTAATTAATTTGAGAATTCTCTGTAGTTATATAGATATATAGTACAGATTGTTATCTTCATTGCTTAGTTAGATAGCTGGTGTTTCATTTATTTTTCATAAAAGTCATAAAAAATCCAAAAATATTAGCTTCGCTGTCATAAGACATTTTACCAATGATTTTTGAAAATTTAGATCAAAATTTGTATTCTGTAAGTACTGTACATATATAACTGAGATTTAATTTTGTTGATAGCTGACGATTTAATTTCATAGAATTATTGTTGTATAATATTAGTAAGTAAACTGTATATATAGTTTTCGATTTGTATATAGTTTGCTGTAGTTGCTTATTTTTCACTTAGATTAGTTTTTTTTAGCTTTGTTTTTCTTTCGTTTTCCTAGGAATTAGATTGGCCAACGGAGCCGCTAAACCTGTCGGAGTGGATCATCCCAAACGAATTGGGTTATTTAGACAACCCCGGACCGGATCCACCCCTCCAGTTGACGGACGGTCAATTTCGCTCATCAACAAGGTATAAATTTGATTTTGGTCATAAGCATCCTTCATTTTGAATTGAAATTTCTTGGACATGATAGAGGCGTCTGAGTGGGTTAATTGACATCCCTGCCGAGGCTATGGATGTTTTCTGGTAGCAGTGGCACTGTCAACAATATCAGAGCCATTAAATTGAACATTGTCGTTCTCATTTTTAAAATTTGTCACCAAATTTTATCTAAACAGGAAGATATCTAAAGATGGGTTGTGTAATGTTTTATGAGATGCTTGATGTCCTTCATCTGTTTTTTGATCTATAATCATTCTAAGTAGTCCTAACATGAACACGTATGTGATGCAAATATAACTTCTACTCCTAGTGAGTCGCCATTGTTGGCAGCCGTACATGTTTTCACCTTTTAAAGCAACAAATAATAATTTCTGTAGCTGCCTATGCTTGGTCATATAGTTATTGCTTTTCGAAAGTAAATTTTTGATGTTGAGATTATTCCTATTTTTTTTTCCTCTTTGTTTTCATGCTTCGTTCATGACTGAAAGCATGAACGAAGCATTAAAACTTATAATTTTATTACCATTTTATCTAATGTTTATGAAAGCTAGATGTCTTTACAAATCTTTTAATGAAGGCTATTTTGCTGTGAAGTTCATCTTGTTGATTGCTTTAAAGTGGCTTATCGATTGTGAAGTGTGCTTTGAATTTTTTTGTTTAAAACACCAAGAATCCATTAAAATTAAACTATGTTATATATTTTTGTGGCTCTTGGTAAGACCTATTCTTGTCATTACACTTTGATTCATAAAAATTCTCCTCTCCTAAACTTTAGAAATCAACTCCACCTTGTTGCGCAATGATAAAATTTGAATGAACCTGGTCGTATCCTATACCCTGTGGGAGGTGGCAGTATGATAACAATAGGCCCATCATTTCGAGTTAAGTCTTGGGTTTCATATGTACTTTTGGAACTCATTTCGCAAAATGCCTTTTCTTTTGTGGTACAGAACCCCTTTTCATGCCCGCTAGGGTATTGATGAGTCTTGTTTCTGAGATTTCTCTTTGGTATTCTCTGTTCTAGAAACCTTTCATACTCACTGTGTTTTTCTATTTTCCTTTCGAACCCTCATAGCCCTAGTCATAAGGATTGAGCCCAATGGCTCGCAAACCCTGCTCCTGTATGATGATGCAAGGGAACACCTTAAGGGTCAAGGCTGGCTCGAATTGCTTGAGAAATTTTAGGGTTTTAACTTGCAAATTGCCCAGGAATTTGCCCTCTCTTTTGATGGCTTCCAAGCCAAGGTAGGAGACATTCAGATCGAGGTCACCGAGGAATTTTTAGGCCAGGCGATAGGTCTTCCACTTAGCGGGCATAAATGGTTTAAAAATGCCAAGGTAGAGGAGGTACCATGGAGAATGTTCTTTAACTTTAGGAAACTCAAGTGCCGTGATAAAGGTATGCCTGTATCCTTGTTGAAAACTTGGTGGTATGGTTTATTAGCAATCCTGAGACAATTCGTTACATGCGAGGGTCGTTTTGGCCTTGTTTTCCTGTATCACATACGTTTGTTGATGAACTTCATCGGTTTTCAGTTGAATATGTCTTTTTATTTATTGATAAGTCTGTATAAGATGGCCAAAAGGTATAAGAGGCAGTGTTTAAATTCCATTCTGTTTCATTACGGTTTAATAAAGATGTTGTTAGTTCATCAACTAAAATTTCAAAATGATAATTGGGATTCCTTCCTAATTTGAAATGGTTTCGTTACACCCAGTCCGTCAGGGTTGATAAGCCCATGATGGAAGAAACCACAATCCTTTCCACTGACATAGCATTAACTTCATCTAAAGAAGCATGTGATAGGGCCATCCTTGATGAGACTATGCCAAAGAAAATAGATGATGAACTGATAGCCTTTGGATTGCATGACCATGAGCACCACGCCTTCCCTGATACTTCTGCTAAAAATGCAAGCAATCCTTTGTGCAAATTGTCTAAGGGTGACACAGATATAGGGTTTTAAAATAAAAGGGCAAGAAGGTTAATTTCTAGGAGCCTACAAAATAAATCTAACTCTCATATGATCTCGATCAAAATGATCGAGGTCCATGAGAGATCTGATTCTGAGGTCAAGAGATTCTTGGAAGATGAAGACCCTGGTTACCTCAAACCAGATCTCATACAGGCCTATAATTTCTTAGATAATTTGACATCATGCTTGAAGCACAACCAAGGCTTTCCAGGTATCAATCTTGATAAAAAACCCATAGGCAATAGTGGATACGTTCTGACACATGGCCTTGGACATCCTCAAATAGTTATCACGGATCCCCGGTGTGAAGTTTGTCTGTTTTGGATCGATAAGTATTACACAGACATACCTTTTCTTCAATTTCAAATCAAAACCCTCACTACTCAGATCAACTCATTAATGAATGAAAATCATAGACTAAAGTCCATTGTTCAAAGGCAAGGCAAGTGTTTGAAAAGGATTGGGAACATAATAGTAAATAATGCTGAGAGAGTTACAACAATAGTTAATTCTGAGATCCTGTGAATCAAATTTAGCATGAAGTTAAGAGGTAAAGATTTGATTGATTGCCTTAGTTGTATTTTTTTATTTTATTTTTCCAATTATATAGATTTAATTAGATTTTTGTTGTTAAAATAAAACTAGCTACAGAATCAGTTGATTCTATAGCCAGTTTATCTTCATTCGAATTTGTGGAAATTATTGGTTATAATAATATCTAAACTCCTTTATTTTTCATTTTTTTTCTCAGGATATCAAGTAATTGGTGGTGATCTCATGATATGGACTATTTCTGAGCTCATTTGGCACATCTTTTGTAAACAAAAAGAAGTTTTTTTTAGTTTTGAGAGATGCAGTGTGATATGGAGTGGTTATATTACCCTCTATTTTGTGATTAGCAAATCATTTTTGAGATTTAATCTTATCCCACAAGATAGGATGTTTAGATTTTCTAAAACTCTTTAAATACTTGTAATTTTTGTAATCAAGACATCCTCACCTGGGGCAGAAGATGGACGTTTGATTTACAGATTTTAAATGAAACAACAATACACATTTTGACTTTAGCTTCTTCTGGATGGTGTCTTCATTTAAGTTATGCTTATCTTGGTATGATAGTAAGTTTTGATAGCTTTAGTCTTCATAATTTATTATGATATTGGGATAATTCCTTTATAAATGTTGTCCATAACTAATGCTTCAGATATTAATCATGTGATCATCTATTCAGTTTTAATTACATGATTTCTCCTTTAATTTTCATTGAAAGATTAAATGCAAGCATGTTTGCTAACGGTTTTCTCTTAATGCAATTACTTGCAATCATGAGATCATAGTGACTATTGGTATCATTCTCTTTGTAATTTAAATTCGACTGCCAACACAATTGTTCTGCATTTATTCATAATAGAATTAAGGTTCCTTGCAGATTTTTCTCCTAGACAAGGTGGTTAAATGTTTTCTGATCGCACAGATGTCTGGATGTATATCATTAGTTTGTTAACATGTTAGTTTAATTTCATTTTTCTACTATTTTTTTACCACTGAAATTCGAACGTAAAAGTTTGGCTTTTGACTAGTTGTACGTTTCTATTTCATAACATTTTCTTCCATTAGTTTAAGACTTATAAAATAAAAGTCAAAAAATATTTTTAAGTTCTTTCTTTATCTGCTTCTTCAGAATAGACATTGTTACATTGAGTTTAGTAAGTTTAGATTAAAACTTGCAGCCTGTAAATTATATATATATATATATATATATATATATATATATATATATATATATATATGAGAGTTATCTATCTTTCGCTTAAATACGCCTATTACAGTCACATTAGAGCATATGTACATATATGTATATATAATATTTAGTAATTAGTTATTTATTTCTTTTCTTTTATTTTTGTTTCTTTTAGGATTCTTAGATTGGCCAATGGAGCCATTAAACCCGTCAAGACGAGTTATACCAAATGTCTTGGGTTATTTAGACAACCTTGGACCAGACTCGTTCTTCTAATTGACGGACGGTCATTTTCGCTCGTCAACACTACCTAATAAGCAATTACAACAACAAACTACTTTAATTAACCTACTTAAATTCAACAAGCAATTATTCTATTAAAGCAAGTAAATAAGCAAGCAACTACCCTATCAAAGAAAAATAGACAAGCAAACAAACAACTAACTAACCTATGATAACTTCTACAACAAGTAAACTAATCAAGATTACTCAATAAGCAACTAATGAAACTAATATGCAAGTGAACTCTATTCTTAAATTAAACTTCGTAACTACTTCTAATTTACGAAAGAAAATATTAATCTACTAAATTCAAAGCATCATGACAATAAAGGTAATCAACAACTACTCTCTAATCTACAGTAAGAAAACTATTCTTTAATCTACCAAAGCAAGAAGAGTATTCTCTAATCTACAAAAGCGAGGAACTATTCTCTAAAAAGAAAGAAAACTCAAATATAGCGTTGATGATTATGTCTCTTGTGTCTTATGATATCACGATAACATTTAACAATTAACGATAATTCAATAGGGATAAACTCAATATTGCCTTCGATAGAAAAGTGAAAAGTGTGAATTAGACAATCCAATGAGAACTTGGCCATTATAGAAGCAACATCAACTATCCTGCATATCCATGTGATTCATCAATTATGCTTTAATCATCAACAGTATAAAAACACTATTCTATGTAATTCAATTGCATTATGTTGGCTAAGCCACATGAGTTCTCTCTACTACCTTCACCGTAGACCCAGGGTTCATATCTATAAGGGTACCAACAAAGCCTAAAACTATCGGCCCTTTTGGTAAACCAGAAGGCAACATAGTACACCGAATGCACTGTGCAGTCTCACCCGAGATAGCTTCAAATGGGTGGCCGTAAGAATCAGGTGTTCACAGCCTAGGATTGAGCATGAGATACAGGATCTGTATTTTGAGCTATTAATTATGATTTTTATTACAAACTACTGTTATTTCATTTAATACTTTGACCTCGTGGCCTATTTTCTTGATAACCCAACAACAATTAATCAAGCAATATAATAACTCATTCATTCATTCATTACATACAACATATAACTAATAAAAGTATGACACAGATATGCATGCATTCATCACATTACACAGGTATTACCATGGTTCACCCCCTCTTGGGCTATGTCCACAAAGATTTGGCTCTTGTCTCTCTTATTATGGTAGTTCTGCAATTCTCATGCCTCGTGCTTACAACTCTCCTCAGATGGGTAAGATCTTTGTGAGGTGAACTAGATCGCACTAGGCCCCACAGCCTATGATCTAATCCTCAAGATCTACCTTCTCTCTTCCTCTTAGCTCAATTTCTTTACAAAAAAAACATATCTCTCATCAAAACATTACATAAAGGTAATCACACTCTACATAGGTAGCAAACCGAAATTTATCCAAACTCTTCCATGATACCTTTGTATCTATATTTATATCTATCGGGCTCTTCAACCATTTACACAAAACCTTACAAAAACCCTAATCCTACTGTTGTTAGGTCTTCTTTGCATACGTGCATTTCTTCCTTCCAACTATTGCCTCTTTCTTGCATGCGCGCGTGCTGTGCTTCTTGCCAGTTGTTTCTTTCCTCCTAAATTCTTTCTTTCCCACAATTTCTCTTCTTGTTGTCATTCTTCTTTGTGCATGATTTCTTTCCCACTTTATCCTGCTACCAACAGGCCCCCAACACTGACATGTGACTTGTCACGAGTCACCTAGTCTTTTTGATCTACCTCGATCTCCTCGATGATCATCTGGAATTTTTCCCTCATCTCTGTTGCTTTTTTCAGTGCCTGCGCGATCTTCTTCTTAATGGTATACACTACCTGAACTGCCACTTCTTCGCTCAGTAGTCCTATGCATTCTACTTGTGTCTATGCCATCTTTGTTCTATCTTCTTCTTCATGTGCGAGTACTTATGCTACTTGTTCCTGTAATGGTTCTATTTGAACCTGATGCTCCTGTTTCTGTGTCTGTGTAGTGATAAGTTCTTCTTGGATATTCTTCAAATCTTGCATCCCCTTGACACGTTATGGGATTGGTATGGTATTTTTCCTCTGTTTGAGTTCTTGGATCACTACATTAATCCTTTCCTCTTCCTTGTCCCAACATTGAACTTGTGGATCCTCCTCCAGTCTTGTCCAAAGTTGCGTTGGTTTTTCGAGAAAGTCAGTTGCCATGCTAACTTGCTTCTCCATCTCCTATATTTGTGCAATTTCTACCTACCTCCTTTTCTCCTTTACTACTAGTGGAGTTGTTGGTGTTAGCTATTCTCGAATATCCCCAATCTCCTTCTGGTATCGAGCAATTGCCTGTGCAATCTGGTTGATCTTTTCTATGGCTGGGAGTTCATTTCCTTGCACAGTGTTTGAAAGTTTCCCAAACATTTCTCCCACTCTGAATTCTAGTTTGTTCCTCACTCCATCTCCTCCTGAGTTTTGGATTTGTCCTGCTCATACTCTTTTTCCAGCGCTTCCCGCTGCTTTTTTTCTTTCTGTAGATTGACTAAGTTTTTATGTTCCTGAGACTGCATCTCGTGGTCGACGCTAACCTACAATTTGTGTAGTTCCCTTGATGGCATGCCTGTCAAGACCAATTGGATGTGGTCCAAATCCTTTAGTGGTGTCTGTCCCACGATTTCATCGATTTGTAGCATGCTCTATTTTAGGTGGACCGTTGCGTTTGCATGTAGCATTGGGAGGGATGGGTCTCTTTCTTCGACCTCCACTCTTTCAATGGTTTGTATTGTTGATGGCTCTATGCATCTGCTACTACTTGTTCTCTGAGCCTCCCTGAGTGTCTTGAGGAGCTGTCCTATTTCTTCCAAATATTTTTGTAGATTGTCCCTGTGATGCACTGCGTGGTCAAAGTCTTCTTCTAGACAATCCTGGACCATTATGGCGATCATTTCTCCATCGTCCTCCATGATCATGTATTCCAGTGATGTTCATTGCACCTTTGATTTCTTGCGCACGCCTGCGGCCTGTACAACCCGTCTCTTAGTTCCCCCTAGCTGTTGTGTGATAGGGTTTGGGGCGGTCTCCTATGCTCCCTTAGCTTTTTTCGGCTGTTCATTGGTCTCTTTCTACCCCTTCTGGATTCCTGTTTTCTTGGACCCTTTGTTTTCCTAAGTCGGTTTGTTTTGGCCTGTCCTTGGTTTCTTGGGCACTGGGATTTGCGGAGGCTATGTTTCCACCTGCGATGCTTCTCTTTCTGTGGGTCCTTCCGGTATTTCTCGGGGAATGGATGGGATCCTCCAGTCATCAGGCCATTCACTGATGACCATGTCTATTTCACCTTCTATGATGAAGTAGCACATCAATAGCCACTATTTATCTGGATCCTTCCTTGGTTGTATCCACATGGCTTGACATGTAGCCCAGAAGTGAGCGATGCCCCTATATCGTGCAATAGCTTCTGGTGTTATTCTCCATGACCATATAATAGCTTCCTTCATGTCCCGTAGGTATGCTTCAAAGATTATTCCATTGTCCCTCTTCTATCTAGCCTATGGCCAAGATCTCAGTACTAGTTATCTCGCTCCCGCTGGCTATGGTCTAGTAGCAAAAACTACATACTTTGGTTCCCGCCATCCCATGAAGGCTATGAGGGTGAGCAGCCATGAGAAATGAATTTCTGTATCGAGTTCCTGTGCATCCTTGTAGTCCACTTGGAAAAAGTTTAACAGATAAGGCGCCCAGCTCACAAAGGTGCCTTCTACGCACTGAGCTGCAACTACAATGACTCCTGCCGATACTTCCTCTTTGCGGCATTTTCTTAAAAACTTATAGGTTAATATCTTTGTGCCCAATTGTGTCACTACATTGTTGATCTGTTTGATTATAATGCCTCTTGTCCCCATCGCGGTGCCATATTTCTTCTTCATTTCCTTTGCTAATGCTTTTTCCTTGGATTTATCATCCAGAATCAACATGGGATCCATACCCCAGCTGGGTAGTCATGTTATCTATGCGATAAGCTCAACAGTTATGGAGACGATTCTGTCCAGCCATATATCCTCTCCATGCATAACTGCTAACAGATGCTTAACGCATGTTGTCACGTACTGGCCTCTGGAAAAGTGTGGGAGTTTCAACAACCCTAATATGCATGTTCTATCCAATCCAACTGCCCACTGATGCAGCTGACTGATTGTTTCTCCAAGTTGGTTGACCACTATGTTTTCCATAAAAATCCTTGGTGCAAGTTCTGATTACTTGGTGTCGTCTGAGACGTCATGGTCAGAATACTTGAGCTTCCCGATGTGAACCAGTAGTTGTATCTCTACCTGTACTCCCTCTGGTATGCGTGGTAGAAAAATTTATGTTGCCAGTTTCTTGTGCGATGAGCTTAGTATCAAGACTTTGTCTTCCTGCTGTGGTGGTTGGTACGAAGTTCCAACAATTGCTGGTTGCCGCCCTGTAAGCCATTCCATCCAAGCCGAGGTAGTTCCCATGGTCTCTTCTATTAGGTGACCTAGGTTGGGTACCTACAACTCATCTGGTTTCCCTTCTGATCCTTGATTCTGTGTTGTGTCATTACCTTCTGCGGTTGGTTTAGTGCTTTCTAGTTGCACTTCCTGTTGGGGTTCTTCTTCCTCGTTCTGAGGTTCTTTCACCTTTTCTTGCATATCCTCTTCCATGGACTTTTCTTGTGGCTACTGAATCGCCTCCAGTATCGGTGTAGAGTTCACCAGTGGTATATCTGGGGATGGGATCTCATCGATATCGATGATCTCCGGCTGTTGCTACTTGTTTTCTTCCAGCGGTCCTCTTCACCTAGTTTGAACTCTGGTCGATCTGGAGGTATGGCCTGGTTAAGCAGACTTCGGTGGTGCCATAGTGGTGAGTGTCGAACGTCTGCTGAATTTAGAAGACGGTGGTGAGCTCTGTGGTCTCGCTCTGTTCGTTCTAGCTGCTCTCTCTCTCTCTCTATTATCCTTTCACGAATAGACAAGTTTTTTTCGTGCTCGCGTATTGTATGGGCTTGTCATGAAGCTTATCGAGGACACTTCATCCATGATGTGATTAATGCACCATAACTATGGGTTCAATGCATTTGTGGTAGTTTTGTACTTGCCATTACGCCTATCTTGCCGTTTCCATTTGGCATGTTTAATGTGATGTTCCATCATTCCTTGTCATGCCTTAATTCCGCTTAGGGATATCCTGTCATCTTGATTTTGTCGACTTTTCGTTTCCCGCTTTTTTGTCTTAGGCATGTAACAATTTCTCTTGCCTTTACTGCATTCATGTTTCGAGCGTCCTGTGGCTTTTTCATGGAATTTTGGGTTTTTTTTTTCTTTTTTTTTACTGTGTGGTGGGTGGTCGATTGTCCTTGTACAACTTCAGTCATCTCCCGTTGATAATTCCTCTGAGGTMTACACCTGCTAAATATATTAACTATATAGSTCCTCCTTTTGTTACATATTTGACCTCGTATGGTCCTAACCAATGCATTCTCAACTTTCATGGGTGCTGAAACGATTTTCTATCATAGAGAAATACTAGATCTCCTTCCATGAAAGTATTCTTCTTAATGTGTCRATCATGCCATGCTTTGTCTCTGGCCTTATGCACTTGTTGATGGAATCCTRCCAGGATTCAGTCTTCCTCCATTTCTAACAGYTGGTTCAGTMTTTTCTGTATTGCATCACGTTCTGTAATTTGTGTGATAGTGGCTRCACGTAAGMTGGGTACTAAAAATTCTAATGGAACTACTGCTTCTTGGCCGTAGACATGTTTGAATGGTGTGTGCCCTGTCATTTATTTGCATGTCACCCTATATGCCCATAATACTGCTGGTACTTTGAGGTCCCAGTCATCTCTGTTGACGTTATAGATATTTGTTAATGCATTCTCTAGAATTTTGTTAAAGGCCTCTACTGTGCCATTCGCTTGTGGATGATACGGTGTGCTTCTCTGGTGGTGAAATTCAAATTCCTCGAGCATCACGTGGATGGTGTTATTTATGAAATGTGTGCCTTGTTCGCTCATCAAAACTATTGGTCACCCAAACCTAGTAATTACTTGTTCAAATAAGAAGTGTGTAGTGGTTTATGTTGCAGTCTTTTACTGGTGCAGCTTCCACCCACCTTGTTAGGTATTCTGTCGCAGTGGTGATGTATCTTGCCCCTGTTCTTTTGGCTAGTGGGTTAATTGGTCCAACAAAGTCTATTTCCCATTTATCAAATGACTGTAATGTCACTTGCGGTCATAGCGACATCTCGTCCCTTCTGTTGGGTTTGTCTACCCTTTGACATACATCGCATCTGTGATAGTTCTCTTTCGAGTCTCTATGAATGGTTGGCCACCATAATCCTGTGTGGAGTACCTTCTACATGGTAGATTTTCCTACATATTGTCCTCCTGCCAATCCCTCGTGGGATTCTACTAAAATTCTTGGTTGTTCATGCTCTAACACGTACCTTCATAAAATGCTATCTGCACCCATTTTATATAGATGTCTCGCGATCAATTGATGGTTGACTGCGTGAACTACCAGGTTCTATTTCTGCGCGGTGGTATATTCTTGTGGCATGGTACCTGTTCTCAAGTACTGGATGATCTCTGTGAAGTTGTCATTAGCGATATGTACTAAGAATAGCTGTGCATCCAGAAAGTTGTCGTCTAAGTTCGTGGGTTCTTCTCCATTTGTGACCCATGATAGGTGGTCAGGTCCTGCGTTCAGTTTTCCTAGTTTAACTATTACTTCAAAGTCAAATTCCCTAAATAAGAGTAACCATAGACAGATTCTCCCCCCCAATACTGGCTTGTTGAATAGGTATTTTAGGGATTAGTGATCTGTAAACATATTAAAATGTTTTCCCAATAGGTAGTGTCTGAACTTCTAAAGTGCGTAAACCATAGCTAGGCCTTCTCTTTCTGTTGTGTTATAGTTCTGTTCTGAGTCAGATAGTTTTCTACTTGCGAATGCTATCAGGTGATCCAAGTCTCTCGCTCCTAGATGCGCTAATATAGCTCCAAGTGTTATCGTTGATGCATCTACATGCACATGGAATGTCTTTCCCCAATCCGAAAATACTAATATCGGTGCAGTGACCATCTTTTCCTTCAGGGTATCTAGACCATGTTGACACTCGTCATTACATTGGTGCTCCAAGTGATATACCCTTCATGTCCAAGTGCTATAACCTTAATATCCAAGTGATATACCCTTCATCTCTGTAAATGTTGTAGGAAATAAGTTGTTGTACTCGCACAACAAATATATAATGATTTCTACTATTGGCTCATCCTAGTAGTCTCCAATGTTGGCCATATTGGGATGTTCAATTGTTCCGATGTTAACTTTATTTACCTTGATTGGTGCAGAAATAACTTCATATTCTATGGGTGGTCACTTCACATCTCTTTTGCCTTCTACTTCTTCAATCTGAATGTCGCACTGGTCATCTTCGTCTGGTGTTTCCTCCTATACCTGGTAACATGACAGTAGTTCCTTGACTGTCTACTTATTTTGCTGCTGTTCTTCGGTAATAAGTTCTATTTCTGGTTCTTCAATGAATATGACTCCTCTGATCTGTTTTAGGACTGCATCTATGTTGGGGTTCTCATGCTCGAATGAGAAAATGATAGTAAATTTATGTTGCAAGGTCATCCATGTTGTAGTTCCTTTGCGCAATTCCTGATCTATATACCAGTTCGTTGGTATGTCTTCTAATGTGTGAATAAAGTGGTGAGGCCATTCTTTTGGTGGTGTCATTTTCCACAACGTTTTGCATTCCTCCAAGTGTTTCATTGGTGTCCCTAGTCCTTCATATCTCTGTTGTTTTTTGTTTTTCTATTCTGTGTCGAACCTTATGCATAGTAACCGCTTACATTGGTACCAGTTTGTGATAATATCCTTGTGTGTGCCCCACCATCTCGCGGGTGTGGCCTTGAGTGCTAAATCCAGTTCTAGTAGCCTCTGGTTCTTTAGTACTTCATCTTCATACCGTGTCAAGAATGTTTCCAAACAATTTAGTCTGTGGAAGCTGGGTGGTTCTTTGATTTCTATGCCTATCCACCATACTGCACAGTATATTCTTGCACATCTTCTCGTGGATACTTCGTGTAGTCTTTGTTGCCAGTTTTCTAACCCAGTGTCTGAATCTATTATGCATGAAGTATTTTTGCACCAACTGAGAACCCCGTTTGCAGTTGGGTTTTCATAATCCTCCTTGTGCACAATTGTTCTGTACAACTAGCCAATTTCCTCTAAATCTAGGCAAGTGGGTTCTATGAACCTCTCCCATTCTGATGGGTCTAGTGGTGCTATGACCCTGTACTCTCCAAATTCAAATGTTATTTTCCTTATCTTTAAGTTAATTATGGTCTATTTATCAAATGCCCAATCCAGACCTAGTAGTGCCAGGTATGGTTTTGTGCCATCTACTATTTCAATGATTTCAAAATCTGCTTTAGTGCGCACGCCATCAAGATATATTGTTACTCCTTTTAGTCTCCCGATTGGTAGGACCCTATGTTGGTTTTCTAGCTTTAGTTGGACATTCAAATATCCCAATGTTGGCTCTCCAATGCATTGCCAGGTTTTCTTGGATAGCACATTCACTTTGGAACCTAGGTCCAGTATGATATCTCCCATATTGAAATCCCCAATGTTAGCATTCATCCTAAATTCCCTACTTGTTCTTCTTCTTGTGTGTAGGTGATTGACAATTTTCAGTTCTATCTTTTCTTCCATCTTGCTGCTAAATTTGTCTAGGATGTTTTTCAATATTTGCATAGATGAAGGATCACTTAACATTTTGATGCATGACTGCAAAAAGTCTTTGATAGTACTTACTTGTCCCTTGGGTTGCATTCCTTTGGTATGATCCAATGATGGCAACATTTTTTATTTCAAGGATTCATGGGCTAGTTGCGTAGTGGAAGTCAACGTGGTGTCCACCTTCTAAAATTCTTGTCGGTATTCCTTAAAAGTCTCCTTTTCCTTGGGTGCATCGAACTGCTTCCTTGGTTTGGTGTTCTTCTTTACCCATTGGTTCTGTGTGGGTTCTTGTCAGACTGTGTCGTTTCCTGTCTTTGTTCCTCCACGAGTGACGATGTTGATGTTCCTTCCATCCTCCCTTGCTTTTGACGGAAATCCATTGAACATTCTGGTTGTTCTGGTTCCTCTTTTCTTGGGTCTTTACTAATAGTGTCGGGCATTCCTCTGTATTGTGAGTCGATGCGCGACAGTACATACAAGTTGTTGGCAGCAGTGGGAATTCACGTTCATAATTTCCCAGTTGATGACAGTTGTGACATATGACTAGTCCTATGCCATGTCTGAAACCTCCTCTGGATCGTCCTCCTCCTCGATAGCCTTCTCGGTCCCCTCTCGACATGTTGTACAGTGGTGCCTGATTATACTTCACGGTATTATACTGGGGTTGCACCGGGTTGTACTATGGCTGTGTGTTGTTGTATGGTTGTTGCGTAGTATTGTACTACTTCTGCGCAGTGTTGTATGGAGTTGGGGCTTGATTGAACTATGGCACTGCTTACCCAGGCATCATTTTGGCATGTACCATGTAGGCGTCTCATGTTCTCTCCTGCATCAGCTCCATGGTTCTACAGTCTTTGTCATCATGGCCTACCAACTTACAAAAGGTGAAATAAAAATTCTTTGGGACTGTCTGGTACTTCTACATCACCGTGCAGTGATAAGGGTCGTGACCCAGTTTCTTGCATATTTCACACCATAATCCTCCCTGTGGTAGCGGGTTTGGCATGCTTGTTTCCATATACTGCACGAATGTTGGACATTCATTCTTATGGTGTCCTTCCATCCTGCGTGTGGTGCACCAAACGACTTCTCGTTTGTCCTTGTTCTTGTTCTGATTCAACTAAAATGTTACGTTATTCAAATCCTCCTTCAATTATTCAATAACTGGGTCCATCTGTTGGTACTGGTTCTTTTCTAGCTGCAAGGCTTCTTGTAGAGCCTTGGCCTACGTGTGAAACTTCTACTGTCATAAGGGATATTTTAGGTGTGGGAGTAGTGAGTTGACAAATAGATGCCGGTGCTACATCTCGGTCATAAGGTATTTTAACTTTCCCTTCAATTGCTTGAATCTCTGGTCAATCTCCCATATAGAATCTCCTGGTTTCTATCTGATCTCAATCATTTTGTTCATGTATTGATCCTCTGAGCTCAACTTCTGGAACTCATTAATCAGTAGCTTCTTAATGTTTTCCAATGTCCTCGTCATCCTAGGGGCACTGTTCGTGTCTAGACTCATGTACCAGTCTAGTGCGTGGTCTCTCAACATGATCACTAGCTACACAAGTTTGGTATCTTAATTAGTGATTTGTTTTGCCTCCCAGATATTTACACAAATGAACAAATGCTTCTTAGGGTCTTCTGCTGCTTCTCAAAATTCTGGTAATCTGATCGTGGGGTCATGTCCTGCCATTCTAAATACTGAATTGCTACCTCCGCCGCGTGGTGTAGATACTTGACTAGTACTGCCTGAACTAGCTCCTCCAGTTGTTGCTCCTGTGGTAGATGTGCTTCTTTCTATCAGACTTCCTCCGAACTTTGGTTGTCTAAATGATGGTGTTCTCTTTGGTGTATTGGTCACACATGGGTTTATGGATTCCACACTGACATTGATATGAAAAGGATGGCTATCTTCTCCTACTGTTCTTGGGCCTCTTGTTTTCCTCTCATAGGTTGCGCGCAAGATTTCCTCAATCTGCTCCACAGCTCGAAGATCATCTACCTCTTCTTCATCACTTTCCAAGACCTCCCTCATGGCTATGACTCTTTTCTTCGTATTCACCTTATATTGGTAGGGTACTCCACTACGTGTTGTTCCTAGTGATGCCAAGATCCACTTAAGCTGGTCGTCATCCATCAAGATCGAGTCCAACAATTCCTCCTCCTTCTTTCCTTTATCCTCACCTTCGGCCATTTATCCTTCCTCTGTCAGTGCTTCCCCCCTTCCCCCATGCACGCAGGGAAGTCTAGCTGTCTTCTTCCATTGTCATTACACGTTTGTTAAATAGCATTATTTTAATAGAATATACAGTGATCGAATGTACCTTCCGCAGGGTCCACGTAGAAATTCCTTCTCTACTGCATTGTATGACTTTGTTGTGTCAACTGAAAACTTTGTGATGAAGCCTGCCACAATACTGTCAAGCCAAAAGTCGACTGTGCGGGTGAATTTGTTGTTCACCCGTTGTAGTTTCTCAATCTTTACTGGGGTCCAATATAACTGTCGGATCCAGTTCGTCACGTGGTTATCTTTCAACCTTAGTATCCACTCCTGCAGTAGGTGGGTAAAATCACAGAAAAAGACTTCGTGTAAATCCGTAAACACGTATTTATCCAGATATTTGTGAGGTGTGAGGCTGGGGTTTCTATTATCCTTCTGGGAAAACTCTAATTATTTAGTTGTCAACCAGCCTTCGATTTCTTCTTTCGTGGGGTTCCACGGTCTCAACATTCCCTTCTAGTGGTTCTATGGTCTTCTGGTTTCACTCATTCTTTTCTCATGCATTCTATCTCATCTACTGAGTCCTCTCTTATTCCTCTTACAACGACAACAAAACCATTTGTTGGCTAAACCGCACGACTTCTCTCTACTACCTGCGACGTAGACCCAGGGTTCATATCTATAAGTGTACCAACAAATTAAAAAACTATCGACCCTTCTGGTAAACCATATGGAAACACAGTACACAGAATGTACTGTGCAGCCTCACCCGAGATAGATTTAAATGGGTGGTCGTAAGACTCAGGTGTTCATAGCCTAGGATTGAGCATGAGATAGGGGATCTGTATTCTGAGCCATTAACTATGATTTGTATTACAAACTACTGTTATTATGTTTAATACTTTGACCTCATGGCCTCTTTTCTTGATAACCCAACAACAATTACTCAAGAAATATAATAACTCATTCATTCATTCATTCCATACAACATCTAACTACTAAAAGTATGACACAGATATGCATGCATTCATCACATTACACATGTATTACCATGGATCATCCCCTCTTGGGATACATCCACAAAGATTTGGCTCTTGGCTCTCTTATTATGGCAGTTAGGCAATTCTCGCACCTCGTGCTTACAACTCTCCTCAGATGGGTAAGATCTCTGTGAGGTGAACTAGATCGCACTAGGCTCCACAACCTGCGATCTAATCCTCAAGATCTACCTTCTCTCTTTCACTTAGCTCAATTGATTTACAAAAAAAACATATCTCTCATCAAAACATTACATAAAGGTAATCAAACTCTACATAGGTAGTGAACCAAACTTTTTCCAAACTCTTCCATGATACCTGCGTATATATATTTATATCTATCAAGCTCTTCAACCATTTACACAAAAACCTTACAAAAACCCTAACCCTATTTTCGTTAGGTCTTCCTTCTCTGCATGTGTGCGTTTGTCCGTTCCAACTTTCGCCTCCTTCTTGCATGCGCGTGTGTTGTGCTTCTTGCCAGTTGTCAGTTTCCTCCTGCATACTTCTTTCCCATGATTTCTCTTCCAACTTTCATTCTTCTTTATGCATGCTTTCTTTCCCACTTCGGCCTGCTACCAACGCATTCTATACTAATATAAGAAAATTTGTACTACTTAGATTCATAACTGAAAACTAAACTCAATAATCAAGCTTCAAATTAAAATTGCAACCTAGATCTAAAAAAGGAAATTGCATGAAATAAACTAAACTAATTCTATTTTAACAAATTAAATTGCAAATGGAAAATACTCATAAAACATAAATTGAGTCCTATTTCTATTTCAGCATATGAAAATAAATTAAATAAGAAAACTAACTAACAACTAGATAAGCGAAAATAAACAACAATTAGATAAGAAAACTGAAAATGAAAACTAAAACTAACAACTATCCATCCACTGAAACTTGTCAAAGAAACTAAAAACTAAAAACTCTATTTTTAAAGTCTATTTCAGCATATGAAAACCTAGCTATCATCTAATTACACAGGGTTAGTAGCTAATAACTTTCAAGTTCATTTCCTATTAACTAAGAGTTCATTGCATATTAACACTAGCCTCCATAATAACCTGCAAAATGGAATTAAAACAATCAAGTTATGAACAACAATCTATACAATAAATAAGCACAATAAAAAACTCATGTACATGAAACAAACAAAATGACAACTGCACTACTCTAATTCACAAGAAAACTAACTAAATATTCACCCAAACTGCTGGTGATCCCCCCAACAGATCGTGGCTACTCCTCAATGATAGATCATGAGCTCATGCAACACGAATTCAACATTAAAATGAAAAATGCAGTTTTACACAATTTTAACAAAATGTGTTTGAAAATGACAAAACAGAGCTGAAATGCCTTTTTCTCTCTAACACTATCTGTATAACCATTGAGGTGGTATTTATAGATTTACAAGCTGATAGGTCGACCACTGGAAGGGTTGACCTTCTCTAAAAACAACAAATCACATTCAATGTTTTTTAACTACCGATGACTTCTAGAAACAAGGAAAACCAATAATCGCCCAGCATAAAAACCCAATTTGAGTTGTTAGAAGCTCAAAAAATGGAGGCCATGAGCACAAAGAAAAACCATGTCTCTGATTCACCCATCGCTGGCGCCGATATGATAACCTCCAAATCGCCCACAGTTTTAGTGCAGGATGGAGTGTCGGATGGAGTACCGGATGCTGAATTGAAAACCATGAACTTCTCTCAATACATTCAGAATGTTTGGAAACCATTTGCTAGAGACCTAATTGGGCATATTATGCACAAAACCCATGTTCCATATTTTTGAGATTCCACTTTATTCTCCCAAAATTTAATATTTAAGTTATCTACCTGTAATAGTGTCGGATGAAGTACCAGACAGAATGTCAGATGCAAAAACAAGTTGCGATTTTTCCCTGTGACACACAGAACATGAATTAGTTTCCTGAAATCATAAAAGCATGCTGAATTATACTCAAAATCATCACAAAGCATGAATCATGCATACCTGGTATGAATAATGGTGTTTTAACAAAAATGCTCTTCAAAACAGGAAAACACATATACATATTCGACAGAAAGGGATCTAATTAACGTCATTAAATCAATCATATCATGGGCCCAACATTACCCCCACACCTAATTTTTTTTAGTTCCCACTGCAAAAAAAAATAATTTTCCCCTCATGACTAAGCTTGTTGAGGAGGATCAGCTTTAGAAGCTTCTCCTTCTTGCCATGGAAATTTTGACTTATGCCTCTTGTGTTGCTTCAATTATGCTCTCAGGTTGCAGTTGGATTTGGTCATCTTGGCAACCAACCTTTGAAGGGAATTCACCTTTTCTTGGAGGACTGCATTATCATGGTGAAGATGTGTGTCGATAGTCTTCCTCTCTTCCAATTGTTGCAACAGTTGAAAAGTTTCCTGTTGTAACTTCTCAATGGATGGAACAGGATCAAATATCTCGAAGGAGGGATTAGACCCCTTGAAAGATGTAGAATGTCTATCAGTATTAGGATATGGGGTATGCATCTTTGAGGTAGGAGTAGGGGGTTGATGAGGAGAAGTAGGTTCTGATTTTGTCTTTCTTTGAGGCTCCAATTCGTCTAGAGATACTTCCCTAAGTCTTTTGTGAGGAATCTCGATATCGAAGGATACTTGGATAGGGTCTGAAGTAGTAAGGTGTTTTACATATGGTTTTCCTATTGTTCTTCGGGTACTCTTTTGAAATGGTCCTCTATCAAATCGATTAGATCCTCTCCTATTTGTGGGAACCATAGGAAATTCTTGATGAATCACTTCTTGTATATTTTTGGGTGTAGGATCAAGAGATATTGAAGGCATTTGGATATTAGCAATAGGCTTCTTGGTCTTTTTACCTGATGAGGATGCAGGAATTTCAATAAGCTTCTTGGATTTTTGTTCTGGTAAATAAATGGTTTGTGCAGGAGGGTTTGGAGTTTTCAGAGAGTGGAGTTTGGATGGAGACATAGTCCTTAGGCCAAGTGTCTTTTTGTTGGTCTTGATTGTCAAGTGAGGGTTTGCAAATTGATAAATGAATGCATCCCAAGTTTTCCCCTGTTTTTCCAATAAGGATTTTGATAAGGCCATGGTGAAAGAGGCTATTGTGGGGGTTGGTTATATTCTTCCTCACTTGAGAGGAAATCTTCTCCAAGCTCTTTAAAAAGTAGAAGGGAAAATTAAATGGTTTATTGAACTGAAAGTGAGATAACAATCGAAAGTGACAGGCTTTAAAGGTGGAATATCTACCTTCACATGTGATCAACCTAGTGATGACTATGAGAGGGTTGATAAAATCCTCTTTTATCCACTCCTTGGAGTATCATTTAGCTCCAGAGATATTCTGGAATTCTGGTTTAAAAACCCTGTTATAGCTTGATCGCACAAGCTGGTGGTTTTTAAACCATTTATATCCCACTCTTGGAAGCTTTGTGGATACGACTATGGATTCCTCTGAGACCCCAAAGGTGAGAGATCCCATGCACGCTGTCTTCCCATCAAAACCAAGGGAAAATTGCATTGATATTCCATCGTCGTGGCCTTGCAAATGGGACAAAATCACCCCCCATCATGTGTGCAAAAACACTTCCCTGCACTGTGAAAGCTTAGGGATGGCGAAGAGGTCTACGTAGGAATACGGTTCATACCATTTGGGCATTGTGATGGTGTGAAGAAATGGACAAAGAGATAAATTCACAGAGAGAGGGTGCAGTTGGGCTAAGGAAGGGAACAATTGTGCAGAGGTTGAGCGCAATTTGAACAGAGGAACGAAATGAGATGGGTGCATTTTAAAATAGGGGCGAATGAAAATGGCAAAGGTGAATTGGAATAATGGGATAACCCAATTCCATTTTTGAGTGCACCTAGGGTGGAATTGGTTGCACAGATGCACGCACAAGTTTCCATGTGTGAGAAAATTCGAATTTGAAGGCTTGGTTTTGGGGGCAATCATAATGATACAATGTTTGATCAATGTCCAAGTATTTTGACTTGGAAATTTGATCATAAAAGTGTCTAAGGTTTGTATGATTTCTATGAACTAAGTTAGTTAAATGCCATTAATTCCTAGTTACCTGAAATTGAGGAAAGTTACTAGTGTATATTTTCATATGGAACTTCATTCATCACCTCATATGACACTTCATACAATACCTCATATGACACTTCATACGACACCTCTGTGATACATGCATTTTTACCTCCTGTAATGGGTAGCCTGCAATCTTGGAATGGTTTTGATAGTCATATTGATTAGGAGTAGAGGCAGAGTGTTTCATTGTCATTGATTTTGCCACCATACTTACTCAATCCACTCGCATAAGACATGTAATTTCAATCCTACAATGAACAACCTGTAACGAAAATAAACCAATAAAGTGGTTTGTTAAGGATATGTACAACAATTTATAGTACACAGGAGATTAGCATTTCAAAAATAAAATGATTGTTGATGTAATAACCTGTATCATGAAAACAATACATAAATATTTACAAAGATTTATTTATCTAGGCAGGGATCATTTGCCAACTCATGAACCCCTCCTCCACACCTAAGTATTGTGACACCTCATAATAAAAAATATAGGAAACTAGTCAGTTCTCCCAATAGCCGAAGATTTACAACTTGTTAAGTGTGGAGATAAATTTCATAGATTGGTCTAACGAGACGGTTAAAAGATGGCCCCACCTATAGGATAATAGATCCTATATATAGATAAGAAGAGGTAGTTCAGAGAGTTTCAAGATAGTCTCAGAGTTAGTTCCCAATGGAAAGTTTATGGAGTTCATTAACCTTATCTCAACCATACATACTTCATGTCAACTTT
>ML799396.1:143313-163124 GCA_009831015.1 Picea engelmannii
TCATGTGGGCCCCATTTGGGTAAGTTGGTGCATCAACTTCCCGGGGTCGTAACTTTTGCATAGGATCTCCGTTTTAGGCGTGTGATAGCTCGTTGGAAAGGTATCATCGAGGAGATTCATTTTGGGGGCTCAATTATTCTTTCAGTTATCATTGAGAACCTCGATCTCAAAAAAACTTCATTTAGGCCCTCAAAATGGCCCCGGAAGTGAAAACCTGCTAAAAATAGTAAATTGCCAAAATGACCAAAAAATTGTTTTGAGCCATTTGGTGGGTGGCCACCGATATCCACCTGGATCAATATAGGAGCCAGCGATATCCAAAACCCTAACCCAATAATCTGGATTAGTCCAAAACCCTAATTCCTTAACCAAAAATAGAAAACCATCGACAAAGAAACCATGTGCTGAAAAACCACCTAAATATAATGCGGTCCTGAGGCAGAAAAAATGCAGTCGCGATGCTAAATTTTATTTTTTTGGGGCGCTTCCTTCGAACCCCCGTACGGGGGACTCCGTCCCCCTGCGCTTCCAGCGCATACACTCAGACACTACTACTCATGCAAAGAATATAACAAATACCCAACAAGAATGACATGCAAAACTGAATTAAAACAATCAAGTTATGAACAACAATCTATACAATAAATAAGCACAATAAAAAAACTCATGTACATGAAATAAACAAAATGACAACTCCACTACTCAAATTCAAAATAAAACTAACTAAATATTCACCCAGACTGTTGGTGGGCCTGCAAACAGATCGTGGCTAATCCTCAATGATAGATCACGAGCTCAAGCAACACGAATTCAACATTAAAATGAAAAGTGTAGTTTTACACAGTTTTAGCAAAATGTGTTTGAAAATGGAAAAACAGATCTGAACTGTCTTTTTCTCTCTAACACTATCTTTATAACCACTGAGGTGGTATTTATAGATTTACAAGTTGAGAGGTAGACCACTAGAAGGGCCGACCTTCTCTAAAAACAACAAATCACATTCAATGCGTCTTAACCACCCGTGACTTCTAGAAATAAGGCTAGCCAATAATCGACCAACATAACAACCCGATCTGAGTTGTTAGAAGCTCAATAGCTGGAGGCCATGAGCATGAAGAAAACCCATGTCTCTGATTCACCCATCGCTGGCCTCCGATATGATAACTGCCAAATCTCCCACAGTTTTAGTGTAGGATGGAGTGTCGGATGCCGAATTGAAAACCCCAAACTTCTCTCAATCCATTAAGAATTTCTGGAAATGGACTGCGTGGGACCTAATTGGGCATATTATGCACAAAACCCATGTGCCAAAGTTTTTAGATTCCACTTCATGCTCCCAAAATGTAAGATTTAAGTTAGCTTCCTATTATAGTGCTAGATGAAGTACCAAAAAAAGTGCCAGATGCAAAAATGAGCTGAGATTTTTCCCTATGACACACATAATGCAAATTAGTTTCCTGAAATCATAAAAACATGCTGAATTATTCTAAAAATCATCACAAAGCATGAATCATGCATACTTGGTATGAATCATGGTGTTTTAACACAAAATCTCTTCAAAACTCTTCAAAACATGAAAACACATATACATATTCGGAAAAAAGGGATCTAATTAACATCATTAAATCAATCATATCACGGGCCCAACAAGGGTCGAAATCCAATTTCCCCCCATGATTTGGGCCTCTTCCTAGGCTCAGATCCCCTCTTTTTGGGCAAAAATCTAACAAAATTAAGCTTAAATATCTAAAAAAATCCAAACCTATAGTTAAAAGCCCACTTGTTGGCTAATATTGGTGTGAAGACTCCTTTCCTTTAGGCCCCTGGTCATGTGGAAATTATATATGGAAACACCCTATTCTTCTACCCTAGCCCTCTCTCTTGGTCGCATGGGAAGGCATGTGTCCACGTCCTGGAGTGACGGGCTTTAATCCTTGGCCCTTGGTTCCTCTTCTCGGGTCACGTGGAATAATAAACTTGTGGTCTAGTGCCTTGGTCAGTGGACTAGCCCTGCTGATTGGGCACTAAAACTCCCAAATCCCACACTCACACACTTTAAAACATATCCTTTCCACATGTTTAAAAAAGAAACAATGTAGCCCAAATGGCTAGCGCATAGTGGTTAGAATGTTGGTCGCTTGGAAGGTCAAGGGTTCGAGTCTCACATAGTGATTTTTTTTTTTGAATCGGCCCTCATCGGCCTCATCTTGGGTGCCATGTGGCACCCTATTATTGGGACACATGTCACCTCCAGATTGGACCTACCAAACGAGTCAACGAACAGTCAGCAACACAGTCACCCTGCCAACTCGTATACACAGTCAGTATCGTACGCCACACGTCATGCCCAAAACTTGCCACATCACTACCACTTGTCATCCATACCCTTCCACGTGTCATCCATACCCTTCCACATGTTACGAACTGAGCCTATTTGGAGGATTTGGAATGCTTACAAAGGTCCCAGGGGATCCATAAATCTTCAAAATTCAGCTGTCTCAAATTGTCCCAAAAATGACATCAATGTGTAGAATTCATTGTCAATGTTCCAATGACACAATCAACACCTTAAATGAATCTCGTATGAAAAATATATAAGAAATCAAATTTCCAGTCAACCTAGGTCAAATTTCATAGTACAAGGAAAATAAAGAGGTGAGACATGTCACCACTTCAAGGGTGACACCTGGCACCTACTTGGTAGTTGACTGGGAAAGGTACAGGTGGATCAATCATTGGTTGAAAAATGGTACATAATTGGTGTAATCCTAATTTGACATGTGGCATTGGAAGAGCCAATGAGAGGTCACCATGTGGCGACCCCTCATTGGCCAATATTGGCTAGTAAATATCAAAATTTATGGAGTCAACAGGGTTCGACTCCATGACCTCCATAGCCACCAAAGTCTTCACACAACCCACTCTACCAACATGTCACCACATGTTACTTGATAACTATATGGAAAAAAATATATAAAAGTTTATGAAAAGTTTCATTTTGATGGCTAAAGGTTTGAGGGACTAAGCTCTCGACCCTTATCCATGGTTCATTTTCATACCACATGACCCATACCATTCGTGGAAGGGGTTATCTCCACAATTCGTGTGGGAGTTACACTTATATATATTGTTTATAACATATAGTTATATGCATTATAACAATATAACCATATAAGATATGGTTTCCAAGATTCACACGGGGAAGTTATATAATTGTAACTTATAACAAAAATCAATGGACTATACGATAGTCGGTGGGGATCTAACCCCTGAACTACCACTTATAGAACTAAGTTTGGTTTCAGTTACAAGAACCCAACAACATATAAATAAAGGTTGTCCACTAATTCTGGAATTTGGTTAAGAAGGGTGCCCTATTTATTGGTGCGCAACCTAATACATGGAACACACAATTTAATGTAGAGTTTTACCTTGTAATGTGTGATGAAGGTACAAGGCATTTGAGGTAACATCGTAAAGCATGTCGAGGGGTACCTTGACGGAATTTCAAGTATTTTATATCCATTTTGCATGATTTTTCACCAAGAATTCAATGGTGCACTCCATTTCTGCATTTGGGCAACATATTTTTGGAGCATCCTTGAAATTGTGTTTTTGTAAGCCTAAATTGTAATGTAATTTGGATTTTTGAGATTATGAAGAACAATCATACTATTTAAAGGGACTTTGAAGATGCAGTGATGTATGCCATTTACATATGTAATTTGAGTTCTTTTATTTTTTGTTGTGTCATCTCATTTACATTTCAAGTTATTCATCAATATTAATGAATTTTATGGACAAGTAGCATATTCACATGGCATTTTGAAAATAGTTAAGCGATCTTCAATTTCTGAAGTCTGGTCAGATTTTTATGTGTATTTAAGAATTAATTGGAATCTAAGGATTTTCGTGCTGAATTGTTACCAGAGTTTGTTGATATTTATGTTCAAGTTGGTATCAGAACTTGTTTGCTATTTTCAGATCATGTGGTATCAGAGCTAGTTTTGACGTTTATTTGCATGTGAATGCTTACATTGGTCTAGATATAAGTTTGGTGAAGGACAATTTGAAGAGTACATTCCTGAGATTGGCTCAAGGCATGCATTTCAGAGAAAGAAATGGATTCAACAAAAGACATGGATTCTTCTAATCCAAATCCTTTCAGTACTGAAGAGGCATTCTTTTATGCATTCATGGCAATGAATGATATGGTGGAATAAATGTATGAGGATCGAAAGTGTTATAATTTTAGAAGTTACAGTTATCTTCTTTAACATTCATTAACAATTGCATGTAATAGGATCACTGAAAGATAAACAATCACAAAACACAAGATATATCCTAGGAAACCCTTGTGGGGGAGAAAACCCAACAACCAATTCTTTAGTATATATTCCTTCAACTAGTACAATGTCATGTTATAGCTCTCCACAAATAGACCAAGACCAAGATACCAAAAACCAAGAAACCAAGACCTCTTGTGTTAGACTTCCTTTTCTATGATCCAAATACACAAGAGACGACGAGTTGTGTGTGTATTAAAATGAGAGGAAATCAACCTCTATGTATACACATAAGTTGAATCCCGAAAAGACGCAACCCTAAGAGGGGTCAATTTTACTTTTAGAATAAGGATAACAATAAAATAATAATTTCTTTTGAGACATTTTATACACTAATATTACAATAACCTTCTCAAGGTTTAACCAATACAAATATTGTAGATTTTAACCTTGTACAATATTTACTGCAAACAGATTTTTAGTAAAAGAACAGAAAATATACAATGGAAAATACACACATTACACAAAGATTTTTCCCTTGGAAACCCAAACTGGGAAAACCATCATATTCTATATTCATTCATAGTGATACATTATTTACAATACAATATACGTATAGGAGACAACAACATCCAAAACCCTAACCCAATGAACTGGATTAGTCAACAACCCTAATTACTTAACCGAAAATAGAAAAAAATCAGCAAAAACCATGTGCTGAAAAACCTCCCAACAATGGACACAAAAATTGAGGTGACACGAAAAACGAGGCAAAAAATGTGACACATTTCCCGAGGTAAAAACTACGACACTAAATATAGTTTTGAAAATAATATAACACATACCCAACATTCTCTCACTTGTTTTTTTCTTTGCATATAGGGGGTTACAGGGTTACATAGTCAACAATCTAGGGAAACATTGCCCATGGATCCTCTACACCAAGAGAACTTTTCAGTTCTCTAAGATTTTGTTAATGAATCTGCAACATTGTTCAAAGTGTCACCTTCATCAACAACACTTTATTTTCTTCAACCATGTCTCTCACAAAGTGATATTGAATATTAATATGCTTTGTCTTTGAATGATAAGTCAGATTCATCCTGAACACAATCTTTGTAACCATACTACTTCCTTACTTGCATGAGTGACTACCATATATTCAACTTCTGTAGTTGAAAGTTCCACTAAAACTTGTCTTTCTCTCATCCAACTGATTTCTCCTCCAAATAGGTTAAACACATACCTACTTGTAGATCTCCTATGATCTAGATCTCCAGCCCAATATTCATCCACAAAGCCATGTATGTCCAACACTTTGTCCAGTCCTCATCTTCCTTGGTAGCACAATCCATAGCTAGCAATGCCACATAGATACCTAAAAATCATTTTTACTATTGTCCAATGCTCCTTCCTTGGTTTCGACATATACCTTCTTAAAACTCTCACTGCATGTGCAATGTCTAGTCTAGTACATACCATTGCATACATCAAACTGCTAACTGCACTCACATATGGAACACAAGACATGTCCTCCTCCTCTTCCTGTGTATTGGGACACTGATCCACATATAAATTTACACCAACAAGAATAGGGACCTTGATCGACTTACATTCCTGCATACTAAACCTCTACAATATTGTCTTGACATATTCTCTCTGATTTAACCAGAGTTTCCTCTTTTTTCGATCTCTTTTAATTTCCATGCCCAAAATGAAATTTGCAACATTGAGATCCTTCATGCCAAATTTAGAGGACAACTGAGTTTTTACATCCTGGATAATCTCCTTGTTTTTTCCTATCAGCAACATGTCATCCACATACAAAACCAAATAAATCAAATGATCACCAATTAATTTAAAATACACACAATGATACTCTTTGCTTCTTGTCAAGCCAATTCCCAGCATATAAGTATCAAATTTTTGATACCACATCCTTGGTGATTGTTTTAAACCATACATGTACTTTTTTATCTTTCATACCAGCTCCTTATTTCCCTTCACGACAAAGCCTTTTGGCTTCTTCATATAGATTTATTCTTCCAGATCCCCATGTAAGAATGTTGTCTTCACATCCATCTGTTCTACTTCAAAATAAAATGCAACAACAATAGATGAAAAAAATCTTATATAAGTTAACTTGGCAACAAGAGAAAAAATTTCACTAAAATCAATTCCCTCAACCTGGGAATAACCCTTTGCTACTAACCGAGCTTTGTATTTCTCTACTTTTCCTTCTGTATTCATATATTTTTGAATACCCATTTACTGCCAATGGGGTTTCTTCTAGTCAACAACTCTACTAGATTCCAAGCCTCATTCTTATCCAAGGCTACCATTTGTTCATCCATGGCCATTTTCCAGAGTTTTCCATCCTCTGAATCCACCACCTCCATGACAATTCTAGGATCATCATCAGTAATAAACAAAGAAAAATTTGAATGGAAATCAGATGGAGTATACCTTTTCGGTAGTCTTCTTTCTTGAACCCATGTCCTCAATACTGGAGTATGAGGATCTTCTTCTTCTGATTCTTGTTCTTCTATAGAGTCTGATTCATCATCCTTTAAATCAAATTCTATTTTCTCGGGTTCTTCCTTACTTTGTAGGAATTCCTATTTAACAACATCCTTGATATCTCTAAATACCACATCTTGGGTATACACAACCTTCTTAGTTTTTGGGTTCCAAAGGTTATAACCTTTGAGACCATATTTATACCCAATAAACATACAGTTTTTAGCCTTCTTATCTAGCTTACTCATGTTTTCCTTTGGAACATGAATATATGATTCAAATCCAAATATCTTGAGATGTGTGAGATAAGGTTTATTACCAGTCCATACCTCTTGTGGAGTCTTGTCATCTAGTGATGATGAGGGAGATTTGTTGACCAGGTAACATGTAGTATCCACTGCCCATGCCCATAATTCTTTCCCTAACCCAACACCATTGAGCATGCACCTTGATTTTTCCATCAACGCCATGTTCATCCTTTCTGCAAATCCATTCTTCTGAGGTGTATAAGGAGTGGTCTTCTACCTTTCTATACCACACTTCTTACAGAATTCTTCAAATTCATTCCCACATAAATATCTGCCATTATTTGTCCTCAACACCTTAATTATTTTCTTTGTTTGATTATCAACAAGAGCCTTAAACACTTTAAACCCGTCAAAGACTTCAGATTTCTTCTTGATGAAATATATCCAATTATTCCTCGAGAATTCATCTATAAATGAGACATAGTACACAAATGTTCCCAATGATGGAACCGACACAGTTCCAGACACATCACTATGAACTAATTGTAAAATTCCTTCTTCCTTTGTTGCACCATAGGGGAATATTACCCGATTCTTCTTCCCATATACACAATGTTAACATAAATCAAAATCTAGAAAGAAGTTAGACATACCTTCAACCGTACCTATACCGCATAGTAGTAGAAAACCCTTCTCTCCGATATGCCCCAATATTTGATTCCATATCATAACCTTTTCTCCAGAGACTATAGGAGTTCTTTCTTCTTCAACTCCAATATCAGGAACAATGGAACTATTGCACACAACACTAATAGTGCTTCCTTGCATATTATACAAAGTTCCAAATCAAACTCCCTTCAACAACACCATTGCTCCACAAACCATCCTATAGGTTTCCTTTTTAAATATTGTTTTTACCTCTGCATCATCCATTTTTCTTACATAAATCAAATTTCTGGCCAATCCTGGGATGTGTAGAACACCAATTAGTGTTCTAATCCTTCCATCTATGAGCCTCAAATTTAATTTTCCTTGACCTATGATTCTGGTTGTCGAGTCATCACCTAGGAAAACATTACCTCCATCATACCTTTCATATTCACAAAACCACACCCTATGGGGATTCATATCAAAGGATGCACCTGAGTCAACCAAACATGCCTCATGATCTACATGTGTTCTTGAAGAAGCCAAGTACACATCCCCTCCTTCTTCCTTGGAGGTATTTTCTTTTGTAGAAGGATATTCTTCAGATCCCTTCTTTTTCTCATCTTTCGATCTACACTACTTCTTGTAGTGCCCTTCTTTTCCACAGCTCCAGCATACCTTTAAATTTTTTTGGGGAGACTTAGATATTCCCTTAGACTTAGATCTCCTACTTGAGGACTTAGATATATTTCTTTCCTAGGAGCGTCCTCTTGCAAATAATTCATTTGTTCTTTGTCCTTCCATGTCCTTCTGTCTCATCTCGTCACTGCATCAAACTTTAAGGAATTTGTATTACTACCTATGGCCATAACCAGACTATCCCACGAGTATGGTAAAGAGAAAAATAAACTGCTACACTTATCTTCATCTGAAATTTTAATGTCAATATACACTAATTGACTTACAACAGTATTGGAGGTGTTCAAATTCTCTGCCACCGAGTCTCCATCTCTCATCCTCAGGTTATACAACTTCTTTCTCAGGAATAGTTTATTTACTAGGGACTTACACTGATACAACTACCCCAACTTATCCCATAAATATTTGGTTGTAGCCTCCTTTGACACATTCAGTAATACTGAATTTGAGAGACACAGTCGGATTGTTCTCTTCGCCTTCCGATCCAACTTTTTCTAGTCATTTGTTGAAGTTCATATAGGTGCAATACCCGTATCTACCGCGATCCACTGATTTATGTCCACCAACAGATATTCCATCTTGAGCTTTCACAACTAAAAAGTTTTCCATTAAACTTTTCGAACTCCATTTTCAAACAGTTCACCATTTCTTTTCACCTGAAAAATCAGTACCATAGATCTCCCACTGTAACAAGGATTATCACTGTCCCAAGCCAAAACATTGAACACAAGGGTGTCCCCATGAAGCCAACTTGAATCTAATACCAAATGTGTATTTTAACCTTGTACAATATTTACTGCAAACATATTTTCAGTAAAAGAACATAAAAAATACAATGGAAAATACACACATTACACAAAGATTTTTCCCTTGGAAACCCAAACCAGGAAAACTAACATATTATATATTCATTTAGAGTGATACATTTTTTACAATAAAATATACATATAGGATACATCAACATCCAAAAAACTAACCCAATGACCTAGATTATTCAACAACCCTAATTCTTTAACCAAAAATAGAAGACCATCAGAAAAAACCATGTGCCAAAAAACCACCCAACAGTGGACATGAAAATCGAGGCGACACAAAAAATGAGGCAACAAATGCGACACGTTTCTTGAGCTAAATTGTTTTCTAGGGGGAACTTCCCCTGAACCCTTGCAACCATGGAAGGGGGGGCATGGAATCCCCCCTACATGCCCAACGCAACGTAGCAGGCACTAAATCTACTCGTCCAAAGAATATAACACATACCCAACAAATACAAAAGAATATCTTCCATAGTTATTTCAAAATATCAACACTCCCTCTTATCTAGGAAGGTATTCTTTGTTGCCACATGAGATCATGGCCATTTAATGTTGAACATATGAATCTATACATCATCAGATATCCATAGTACAACATGACTTAAGAACCAATGCATCCAAGGCCCGTGGGTAGCTCTCAAATAACTTCAACATGTCACCATGACATCCACTACCCTGCAATGAATTTGTACCTCATCATGTGCACCCTGTGACTTCAAAACCAATGCATCCAAGTCCTGTGGGTAGCTCTCAAATATCTACAACATGTCCCCAGGACATCCACTACCCCACAATGCATCTGTATCTCGTCACTCCCTCTGAAGAGGGACCACATAAAGCTTGTCCTTCAAGTGCTCGAACTTCATCCTTGACAATGACTTTTTCAACACGTCTAAAACCTTCTCCTCGGTAGTCATGTAATGGAGCCTCACTACTCCCCTTTGCACCACATCCCTAATATAGTTTTTATTTGATCTCAATATGCTTTGACCTGTCATGGAACACTGAATTCTATGAAAACTTCATGCAAATATGGTTGCCACACCAAATGTAGGTCACCTCCAGTTTGAGACCAAATAACCTAGACAACAGATTCTGAAGCCATACTTCTTCTCTACATGTTGCACATGTTGCCACATATTCAACCTTAGTCGTATTGAGTGCTACACATGATTGCTTCCTGCTGCTCCACGAAACCATACTAGAGCCTAGACTAAAGCAATATGCCGAAGTACTCTTTTGATAAGGAGTATTGTCAGCCCAATATGAATCCAAATATCCATATAACCCAAACTCATGGTATTTCACATACCTGAGACGATAATCCAATGTACCCTTAAGGTACCTTATCACATGTTTTCCTGTGACCAAATGAACCTTCATGGGCTGCTCCATATAGTGACTCAGGGTGTTCACAACAAAACATATATCCAGTCTTATGTTCTTCAAGTACATCAAATAACCCACCATATTTCTATATAAAGTAACATCTACAGTATCTGAAGTCATATCCTGCAAAAAAATTGGATTTGATACCATAGATGTAGCCATTTCCTTGCAATCCAACATCCTGAACCTCTTCAGGATTTCCAATGCTTACTTCCATTGATTAAAAAATATCTCATCCTGTCTCTGCCATACCTCAAGACCCAAAAAGTAACGCATCATCCCGAGATCTTTCATCTCAAACTCAACAGCCAGTTTTCTCTTACACTCTGAGATGAGATTTTCCACACTTGTTAGTAACACGTCATCCACATACAACAACAGTACTACCGAACCATCATCCACAAACTTAAAGTAAAGGTTAGGATCTGCACTTATCTTTCTAAATCCTAAGCTCTTCAGAAAACTATCGATCCTGCCATACCATGCTCTGGGTGAATTCTTTAATACATATAAATCCTTCTTCAATCTGCACACATGTGTCTCCTTGTCATGTCACTTGAACCCTTGTGGTTTCTCCACATATACTTCCTCTTTTATTTCACCATTCAAGACGACTATCTTCACATCCATCTGATGCACCTTCCATTTCATTACTGTAGCCAACAAAAGTATATTCCTAATCGATGTATATCTTGCCATGGGAGAAAATGTCTCCTCATAGTTAATTCCCTTCTTTTGAGAGAATCCTTGAGCCATAAATCTAGCCTTATATTTTTCAATAATTCCATCATCTGCATGTTTCATTTTTTAGATCCATTTTGAACTTACTATTGATTTCTCCTTTGGTCTGGGGACTACATCCCATACATCATTATTTACTATGGATTGATATTCCTCTCCCATGGAATCCTTCCATACCCTCTTTTATGTAGCCTCTTCATAACTGGACGGTTCTGCATCCATGATATCACACAAACATGCCACATAGATGGAATACAATTTCAACTTCTTACTTTCCCTGAGATATTTTTCTAAGGCACCATATCTTTCTGCATCTCTGATGAGATCTTGTGCCCAAGATTGTATTCTCTTGCGAGAAGGCATCTTTTCTAGTCTTTGAGGTTCTTCCATGCCATTATCCTCATGAATGAATTTATCTGGTTCAACTACTTCTGCCTCTAGAACTCTAGTAACTTAATTCTCCTCCTCATGAACCTCTTTTGCACAATCCTGTTTTGATTTGTTGAAAGTTTCACTCTCATCGAAGGTGACATCTCGACTAATATGAACTTTCTGGTGACCAGGAATATATATCATGTATGCCTTCAATGTGTCATTGTAACCAACAAATATGCTATTCTTTCCAGATGGATCCATTTTTTTCCTCTTTTTATTGGGGACATGCACAAATACAGGGAGACCAAATATCCTTATATGGATGACTTTCGACTTCTCTCCTGAAAACATATCCTCTGATGTCTTATTTTCAAGTACTTTGTGGGGAATTCTGTTCTGCACGTACATGACAGTCTTTGTTTCTTCTGCCCACAGATGCATAGGTAGATCTTGATCATGGATCATAGCCTTCACTACTTCCATGATTGTCTAATTCTTCCTTTCTTCTACTCCATTTTGCTGAGGATTGTAGGGAGTATAAAGATCCCTCTTAATCCCAATTTCCTTGCAATATTATTTGAATTCCTTAGAAGTGAATTCTCCTCCATTATCTGATCACAAGGTATTTATCTTCTGCTCTGTCAGGTTTTCTACTAGTGCCTTAAATTATTTGAATTTTCCAAACACTTCATTCTTTTCCTTCAACAAATATATCCAAGTTTTACGCGAGTAATCATCAATAAAAGACACATAATATACATACCCTCTTAGTGAAAATTTATAACTATGAGTGCATAAAGAGGGTGGTGGAAGTCAAGGGTGTGTTGTGATGGTCGCGGAAATGAGGTATAGTCGTAACAAATATCACCGACCCATGGTAATTCACAAGAAATATGACTAAGTTTTGGAGAGGGGTTATGTGAAATATAGAAAATAAAAATGAAAAGAATTATGTGAAATATGGGAAGGAAAATGGAAAAAAAATACAAGAAATGAAAAAAAACTGAAAAGGGAAAAAGAAAAAGAAAGTGGAAAATGAAAAATGAAATAATGGTGGTGAAAATGAAAAGAAAATAAAATAAAATGGAAAATAAAAGAAAATGGGAATATGAATGTAGAAATGGTTAAGTAATAAAAGGAGAATATGGAATGGAAAAAGAGAAAAATGGCTAAGAGTGGAATATAATGGAGTATGGAGAGTAGAGTGAAAGAGAGAAAAATAGTTATGAGTAAGAGAGAGAGAGAGAGAGAGGAGAGGTGATATGAGGGGGATGTGGAGTATTGTAGTTCCAAGAAAATGAACATGGTTCCAACAATTCCAAGAACATAAGTGTGGTTCCAAGAAAAATTAGCTTTGTTGCACATGGAAGAAGCGCTCTTTGGGTGGTTAGAAAAAAACATGGATATCTTGAGCATACTGAATCAAATTTTTAATCCGTAAAATGAGTGACAAATCTAAGACCGAGGGCTATGCCATGAGATTATGATCGTTCAAAATTTCCTTTTTCTGACACCAAATTTTTATTATTATTCCAAAGAATGGGAAATCAAGGTGACCATGATCAACATAGGTCCAAGCATATTGAGATTAGGTATCACTTCATCCAAGACATGATCCAAATTGGAGCAGTCAAGATTCAGTATGTTTCCATAGATGAGAAGGTTGTAGACATTCTAACCAATCCCTTGGTTAAAGGGAAGTTTGTGTTCTTCAGGGAAAAGCTTGGAGTGATTCAAAATACCTTCCTCACTAAGAGAGAGTGTTGATGTTTGTAGCATCATATAGGTACTTCCTCATAGGTATAAGTGTCTAGACATGTGGAATTCATCCAAATCCTTTTACCTTGTTAATTTACTTTAATTAAAGGAATTATTAAAGTAAAGTGTTTTTATTAATTAGTTGAGTTTATTTAATGAAATGCTAAATTTATTAGCATTAGTGAATTAATCTTATCCATTTAGCTCAAGTGAGGTGAGATTCAATCTCAACCATCAATCACTTTGGATATTAGGGTTAGGTCATAACCCAATATTATAAAATCATGGTTAGGGTGAAGGAGGAGACACTTGATGCATTAGATAATAGTGAAAGAGAAAATAAGGACTTTTTCTAAAGGAGATATTGGATAGGTGGAGAAACATTTTCATCTAGAGATCATTACAGTTCAAGGAGAAGAGAGAACAGGGGAAACCCCAAGAAGTTCTAGCAGATTGGAGTCACAATAAGAGGGTCACGTGATACAAATTTTTTCGTATAGTATGGGTGCACATGTACATGGGTTTCAGTGGAGACATGCATGTATATGTGGGTTTTCTTAAGGAAATTCATGTACACCTTGAAAAGCATGAAAGTTCGAGGCAATACAATGGTGCATGAGTTTCTACGGTTTGCATGTGTTGTCTAAAGGTTTTTGTATTTCTCAATGGGCCATTTTCCCAGTTAGGGAGCCCTTGTAAGCTTTGAAGTTATTTGAATTATAATATTAGTTGATGGGAAAAATATATTTTTGTATTGTGTATGATATTTGGTTTCCAACATTACTTCCACTATTTGTTTCAATTAATTATTCCAGCAAGTGTATTTTGTTTTGTGAGCTTCTAATATGATTTACAACAAGAAAGTTACTAGTAAACAATGTACCTAGGTGTTGGGATTAAAAATTTCACCCTCCACGATTGCATACATAAAACTTGTTAAGAACAAGTCTCTTCCCTTTTGAATACTACCCTCTTTTCCAAAATTATCTTTCTCTGTAGTTAGGTTTCCTAGAAAATTTCTTGGCGTCCTCCCAAGGTTTTCATAATAGTGGTTAGGTTTCCTCGCGAATATTCATGGCATCCTTCCATGTTTATCATAACAACATTGTTAACAACACTTTGTTTTGTGGAAACTATATACTCCCCGATGTTTAGTGTTTTTCTCAGGGAAACACATCCAACCATCTATGAACATTCATGGATTTAATTTCTAGGTGTGTCAAGTCGATAGTTATGATAGCCCATGTGGATAACCCACGCCAGCATAGAGAGTGTGATATTTGAGCTCGATAGATAATAACAAGTAGGCCTTGTAAACAATTCAACCACATATAGTCTTCCACGTAAGTCAGCTTTTTATAACCAATCCTCGTCCTTGAAATCGCGTGGAACCACATAGGGGATTTTGCAAGTTTGGGGCAAGAATTCACCCTCTCTTTAGAAACAAATTATATTCCACCTTATGGTCATAGCTCATAGGAAATACCTCCTTTTTTCTCTATGCCATGAAATCTACCTACTCAATTTCTTCTCCCCCTTTTAACTATCCAAGTCCATGATTCTTGAGCATGACATTAGCACTTTCGAGAAGGACATTGATATGGTTGTAGAAGAAGCTTGGAAAGACTTTGGTACTATATACTTCTGCGTCAACAATTTTGGATACAAAATAATTGTAAAGTCACCTATGCAATGTGTCAAGGATGAAAATTGCTACCATTGTTATCTACACAACCCGACGATGGACAAAATTGGGTCTCATTCAAATTCAATATTGTTTCAAATTGTCATAAAATGAGCATGCATATTTAGATATTGATATAGACCACAACCCTAAGAATAAACAGGACGATTGCAAGATACCAGATATAATAAATATGAAGAACATAAATAAAATGCTAGAAATGGCAGAATAACAATAATATATCCAGCATAATCTCCACAATAACACAGAAATGATATAAGAACAACAACAAAAATAACACTTTGATTCAGAAAGTAATGTTCATAGGCCTCTTCGAGGGGGCACCTCCAATCGAACAACTCTCTATTACAATACTCTCCAAGCTAGGGTTTTCATACCCTCGACCCTTATTTATACTAAATATCTCCATCAAGAGAAGCATCTAGAGGAAGATCCTTCTAGAAGAAAAATCTTTTATTAGGTCTTCTTACATCTGTCTTATTCTATTTTATTGAAAGGCCTTATTAATATTGACCTTTATTACATTTGAATATATTGATCTACCTATGTGCGGGTTAGGACCCTAACATGTCCGCCCCCTTAAAAACAACCTTGTACTCAAGGCTTGAGATGTGGAAACTGCTGCAGAATGGTAGCTGGTTCCCAAGTGGCATCTACTAGATTTGTATCTTTCCACTGGACTAGCACTTCCTTGATGGTTCTCTGACACAGGTGACGCTCACGCTGGTCCAAAACTGCTTCTGGCTATAACCAAATGGATCCTTCTTTAGCTAACTCGGGAAGGTTGGTTTGAATTTGGCACCTAGTTCCAATCACCTTCTTTAAGCATGAAACATGAAAAAGTGGATGTAGCTTCAACTAACTGGGTAGAGCTAACTGATATGTGATTTGTCCCACATGCTTAAGAACTGTATAAGGGCCATAAAATTTGGCCGCTAGCTTCTGAAAATGCTCATCCTTGAGGGAAGTTTTCTTGTATGGTTGCAGTCACAGAAACACCTGATCCCCTTCTGCAAATTGACATTCAGAGAGACCTTGATCTGCTTGTTGCTTCATGCGATTATGTGCCATGACCAATGTCTCTTTAAGGGTATGGAGAATATCCTCTCGAACTGTAAGTGTTTGGTCAACCGCCTGGACCTTCGAGGTACTCGGTATGTATGAGAGAACTGAAGGAGGCTTCTGTCCATATACCGCTTCAAAAGGATTCATGCAAGTAGTTGTATGGTAGGAAGTGTTGTACCACCATTTGGCTAGGGGTAGCCATTGAGCCCACTGATGTTGTTTTTCAGAGGAAAAACACCTCAGATATGTTTCCAAACACTCGTTGAAAACTTCGGTTTGACCATCAGTCTAGGGATGATAAGATGTGCTGAGATGCAATTGGGTGCCCTGGAGCTTAAACAATTCTTTCCAAAAATTGCTTGTGAAAGTTGGGTCATGATCATAAACAATAGAGTGCAGCATGCCATGAAGCTTGAAAATCTGGTCGATGAAAAGTTGAGCCACCTTGGATGCAGTAAATGGGTGTTGAAGAGCACAGAAAGGGGAATACTTGGAAAGGAGATCCACAACCACCATTATGACTGATTTATTCCTTGATTTGGGTAAGCCGGTAATAAAGTCCATAGAGATATCCTTCCAAATAGAGGGTGGAATTGGAAGCGGTTGTAGTGTGCCCGGAGATTTGATTGTTTCTCCCTTGTTTCTTTGACACACCTCACATTTAGCGATAAAATTACAGATTTCATGTTTCATACCATCCCAGAAAAAAGAATGTTTGACTCTGTCATATGTTTTGGTGAACCCTGAGTGCCCCGCTGTGGGTGTAGCATGAAGCTCAGAAAGTACCGTGGATTTAAGCATTGATTGTTTACTTAAATACAAACAACCTTTGTATCGAAGCTTATCCTGGAGCCAAGAGTACCCTGGGGGAGCCGGAGCCTTGGTCTGCAATTGCTGGATCAGATGTGAACTTGTGGGATCTTGAAGCCATTCCTGGAACATAGCTTGGAGCCATTTGGGTACAATGAAGGAAAGAGAAAAAAAGGATCCTTCTTCTTCATATTTTCGGGATAGTGCATCCGTCACTACATTGTCTTTTCCCTTCTTGTAAATGATCTCATAACCATAACCAAATATCTTAGTCACCCATTTTTTTTGCTCCTGGGAGGAAATGCATTGTTCTAGAAAGTACTTGAGGCTTTGATGGTCGGTCTTAATTTGGAAGCGTTTCCCCAAGAGATAAGGGTGCCACAGATCAACGACATGCAAAATAACCAACATTTCCTTTTCATAAATGGGTTTGCCCAGATTCCTTTTGTTGGTCAATATAATTGCTTAATTGATTCAAACAATCAAGTGATACATAAATTATAAACCCAGGGAAGTCTTTTATTTCAAAGATAACCATGCACTATATATGCTCAATTCCAAAAGAAACTTAGTGTTGTAGTAAAGAAACTTATACTAATCACACTTTATTGAATGAACTGAAGTTCTGAATTAAATCACAGGAAAGTATCTTCCCTATTGCAGATCTTTTAAAGATTAATCTAAGAATCCTGGATTACATTAAACTAACACTTGCAATGGGAAAGAACAACTATTCTGTAATCAGAGAACAGGACCCTTACTCTCAAACAAAGACTTCAGTACTAACACTCTTCCATGAAAACAGTAATGCAGAAAACAATTAACTCCATCTAACAGAGAACAAAGCCACCTAGTTCCTTCCTTTCTAAGCAGGAGCCTTGAGCCTTATTAATGTTTTAGCACACTTGTGAGGTTAAGGTTTACAGAGAACAGGGCAGTCTGATCCCTTCCTTTCTGAGCAGGGATCCTTAACCCAGTTTCTGGCTAGCACAATTGCAGAAATAAATGAAATCTACAGAAGACAAGGTGTTTTGATTCCTTCCTGTCTGAGCAGGAACCCTTAACCAAATCTCTGGCTAGCACACTTGCAGAAGTAAATGAAATCTACAGAAGACAAGGTGTTTTGATTCCTTCCTGTCTGAGCAGGAACCTTTAACCAAATCTCTAGCTAGAACACTTGCAGAAGTAAATGAAATCTACAGGAGACAAGGTGTTTTGATTCCTTCCTGTATGATCAGGGACCCTTAACCAAATCTCTGGCTAGCACACTTGCATAAGTAAATGAAATCTACAGAAGACAAGGTGTTTTGATTCCTTCCTGTCTGATCAGGAACCTTTAACCAAACCTATGGCTAGCACACTGATAGAAGTAAATGAAATCTACAGAGGGTAGGATATTCCGATTCCTTCCTGTCTGAGCAAGAACCTTTAACCCAGTCTCTGGCTAGCCTCATAAAATCATCACACAAGATTGCTGATAAAAAGAATTACAAATTTCATTCAATAAATTAAGACAGAGTCAGTGGTGTTTCAGCAAAGCGGAATCCATTAAAAACAGTGTTTCAGCAAATGACAGTTAAACAAATCATAAACAAAAACTGTATTAACACACTTCTAAACTAATGGGTGAATCTTGTGAAGAAGGTGGGCCCTCCCTTCTCACAAGATTCCCCTAAAACGAAAAGCTAGAGAAGGATACTCAAAGCAGTCCTATATTCATCTGTCGAAAACATTACAGATTGGAAGAATAGAATACGTCCCATTTCTCTGGAGTTGCTTCAATGCATAAAACTTGGATCCCTTTCCTTCGATTTTAAAGAGGAAATCCCTTCGATACAATAATTACAATGCATATCTGAGTCCTATCCTAAATCGGATCTTCTTTCTAAACCAGCATAGGATGTCCTAGTCTCACGCAACCGAATGCTATTACAGGAGCTGAATGGGGCATTGTTGTTACGACTGGTGTAACAATTTCTTCCCGTTGTTGTCAATGTTGTTTCAGCATCACAATTCGCGGGTTGTTTCAGCCACGTGAATTTCGCTCTGACTATGTCAGCATTCTTGTTGACCGCTTTGACTGTAATGGCTTCCTTTGAGTTTTAGCATCGTTGGTCCTAGCGGTTTCCTCTCTGTTTCAGCATCTGCAACTCTGGATTGTGTAACAGCTCCGTGTTTCAGCATCTTGTTGGCAGCCAATTCACATTTCTCATTGTCTCATAAGCTGCCTACACCAACGTTTCACAAACATTGGTTTTTCATCGCAATCTTCAAATGAATGATGATTTTATTCTTTGCGCCTATCTTTTTGTTGATTTTTACATGATCCGCAATGTCCTTTGTTTGGTTTTCATACTGCGATGGATTATACAACTCATTTTTATTGAAGACATTTAGCCTTTGGATTCACATTCTATGAATTGCCTGAACTTTGATTTGCATGGGGGTTATGTTTTATCTTTTGTGATCCTTCCTGTTGATCTTTATCATAACTCTTGGCGTATCAATCTATGCAATTTCAATCTGACACCTTGGTTAAACATTTGATTAATGCATTGGCGAATACATGATTTTGGGGTTTTGATTTGTATAGCATAGTGTTGGCACGAATTGGTATTCACCTTTGATTTCATTGCTAGTGCACATGGTTTAATGGTTGAACTATGCTTTGATGGGTATAACAACTATGTATAACTCTCAATTATATAGTTGATATGATAATTATGCATGCCAGAGATAACCTCCAACCCCC